>JAWNMU010000565.1:0-170627 GCA_035043665.1 Drosophila quasianomalipes | reverse complement strand
AAACAAACAACACTAACCCTTATCCTGCAATATATACACATACATATGAGTAATATGGGTCTACACATTAGAGAAATACTCAAATACTCTAACTGGAACAACCAAATGACACCTGCTGCTACAATATCTTACGTGTCTTTTTCAAAGCATTTCTCCCTCTCTTACAAGGTTGCCTTCGTCTGTCTATCACCACCTGTATATATAAACCACATTACAGAGTGCACAACACGTTGTCCCAAATCATTAGAATGAACACAATGATTATGAGTGCAACCCATTACACAAGACGAATAATTTCATACCTCCTCTCTACTTAATGATTTTATTTGTATAGCTAACGAAACTCCTTCTTTGGAAACGTTGCAATCACGTCTAGTTGATTCTGATCCATTTATATTTTAATAGGAGTAAGTTGCTTTCTTTTTATGATTCTAATGGTAAGGTTGTAGAGAAGTATGTGAAAAAATCTAGTTTGGTGAGGAATTGCCAATACAATGTAAGAGAAATAAACTCTGAATTCTCACAACACTCATTCAAGAAATACACACAGTATCCATGAGAAAATACATGCTATTGCCACCACACTTTAGTTGTTCTGTTTACTTATCTGCACTATATGCTTGAAAAATAGTAAACAAAATAAACAAACTGATACAGCGAAGTACTTCTTGATGGAAAGTGCCTGCAATGACTTTATAAATCTATTAGTTTTATGCATTTGTCATTCATAAACTCCTTCAACTCATGTGACAACCTATGGATAACAATGTACCCATCGCAAGTCTCTTAGAGTAAAAACATGCTTACAGATAACAAATTCTAATACAAGATCCAGAAAAATGAACAAGAACAAAAAAAGGATACGACATTCCATCATCTCTCACTTGACGCTGTGATGACACGGTAGCATGAAGTCTTTTCTTTCCAAAAACTATCAGACGCAATTAAGATATCTCCCTCTTTAAGCATGCGTTGAATGTTCAACAAGCATTACACTTTTCCTAGAAACTTCCAATTATTCATCTCTTTCAATATACTCCGCGGATACTCGGGAAGCCCACTCAGTCCAGCTTCCATCATACACCCTGATGGGGATGCGAGACCCAGCTATAGACTCAATCGCAACTCTGAGGATGACAGCGCTGACTCCACTTCCACACATGACGATGATCTTCTTCTCCGAAGGCTTCTCTAGATCGAGGTTGAACCCTTCCTTAAACAGAAGAAGAATTTCTTCTCTCGATTTGTAGTTCCCTGCCTCGGTAAGGACTTGGCTGAATGGGAGGGAAAGAGCCGACTTGATATGTCCAGAGGGAATGGGTCTTGGCTCCGAGTCTCTTCCACTGAACCTCCCCGCAGAGCGAGCGTCGAACAGTATGTATCCATCCTTCAAACGGTCTGTCTTTACTAAATCAAACAGCTCGTCAAAGTTGATGACCTGCTCTCGGCAATTCAGCTCATACACACCCTTCTCCATATCATATCCTTCAGATTTCTCCACTGCATCTGTTGCACATGATTCGACAGGCGTCGTATCCAGTGGGAGGTTACTAGTCTGATAGTCCGTAAAATGATCTAGCAAATACACTTGTTTGTGACCTGCTAGAACCAAGTTCCAGGCAGCTCTAGGACTAGAAAAGACGCCAGTGCGGTCATAGAAAACCAACTTGTCATTGCTGTTCAACCCCAACGATTGCAAACTACTCTTTAGAGTTTCATAATCAGCTAGCATATGTGGGAACTCAGTCACCTTGTGGGATAAACTAATTGCATCAAGGTCGAAAAAACAGCTGAAGGAATACGGTTTTCTTTAAGGAATTGCTCCTTTCCTAGAGTGGGTTTTTGGAGGCAAATACCAAGTAGCGTCCACAGGAATTACACGGGAAGCAGGCTCAGAAGCTTTCAACAACTTTTGAAGATCAGAGGGTTTAATTACTTTTACTTTCATCTTATAGCTACCTTTTTGGACAGAAGTCTTATAGTTTGCAGTTGTATTCGGATGGTTCTCTACTTCGCTTTGGAGCAACAAAAAATCTAGCCCTATTTCTCTTAATCCTACAATTGTTTTATTTACACAGAAATGAATTCAACCGTACATAGCTTAATTACGGAATCACAACTTGAATTAATGCGCGTCTACAGATCTCACTAAGTAAACGTACTCATATGTTTTCTCTGGGTTAACAACTATCCTTCTAACACGTCGTTTCGAATAATCTTTAATGCAGAATGAACGCATAAGCTGCCGCTAGCAATACAGACATATTTCAACTTCAACACAAAGTATATGTTCTCTGAATAATCACAAACTTTTACAGTGATCACAGGTAAAGAGGTGAATTGGCAATACAAGAAGGATACAACTATAGCGCTTATTTTTTCAAATAAACACTATCGCATTTCCAATCTTGTGGAGGGAACTGCCAAATGTATTAATCTATGGCTTTAAATACATAATGTACGCCAAATACCGTATAGAGTGAAGGAGTCCTTAAGGCGCTGTTTCAGCAATAAAAATCTGGACAGATATTTCGAGGTGTAGAAGCATAAAAATATGTCGAATATGCTCACAAGGATTAACACACGCTCATTCATGTTTTTCTATCTGAATACAGTCTACCACATTCTGTTCTTGTTTTGCGTAAACGTAATCGTTTCGCCCGTATTTTATCTTGGGTTTCCAAAACAATCCATCATTGCTTCTGCGACTTGAAAAAAAATCATTTTATGCGTATACCTACCTACAGCACTATATTAATATATTATTTACTTGTGCGTAAAGAGTATATATACATTTGATCTATGAATATCTATAATTCACATATGCGATTCTTTGTATCTAAAATATCACTCATTTTTACTTTTGGAATGATCCTTTATTGTACGTTTTATTCTGAACACATGAAATTCTAACATTTTTCTTTCTGGCTATGGGTATGCTTATCATACCTATATATATAGGATGGCTGAAGGCTCAACATTTGTAAGAGAGGCTCAGAATAACAATTCTACGGTTGGAGACTATTTATCAACCCTAGCACGTAAAGGAGAATGGTCTTACGAGAACAAGGTACACTATGCACGGCAATGCGCCTCTTGATCTTCGTTATCACTGGTCATTACACCACCCGCTTACACTATTATCTATTTAATCTAATGGCATATATCTTCCAGGCAATTTTGGCTCCTATGGTGCGTATTAATACGCTTCCATTCAGAATTCTATGCAGAGATTTTGGGTGTGAAATGATGTACTCGGAGGAGCTTGTGGACAAGAAAATAGGTCAATGCGTACGAGTGGAGAGAGAGGACGGGTCTGGGATTATTGATTTCGTAGAACACAACAACCCTAATATGAATGCTAGCGCTCGCATTAAGAAGGCAATTTTTTCTACATACAAAGGAGAGCCTGTGTCTTTGCAACTGGGGACTGGCAATTCAGTCGATGCCGTCCGTGCAGCTGAAATCGTGAGCAACGACGTCTGTGCAATTGATATCAATATGGGATGCCCCAAACTGTTCTCCGTTCATGCGGCTATGGGCTCAGCGCTTTTGACTCGTCCTGAAATCGTGGCTGACATTGTATCAACATTGAAGAGGAATGTGAATGTGCCTGTGACCGCCAAAATCAGAATGCTAGCGGATGTGCGGGCAACCGAGACCCTTGTGAAAATCCTGGAAAAGTGTGGGGTGTCTGCGATCGGAGTGCACGCAAGATTCAGGGAGGACAGACCTCGTTTCGTGTCGCTTCCTTCTCTGCAGATTCCGTTCTTAGCACAGAGTGTGGGGGTTCCTCTAATATACAACGGAGACGTGTTCGAATGGAGGGACGTCGACCGCATGAGGATGATCTCTCAGTGCTCCTCCGTCATGATTGCCCGGGGGGCCATCTGGAACCCTTCCATCTTTAGCTCTGTGAAGAATCTCACTCCTTTCGACTCCCTCAAGGCAGTCCATCGTTCTCTTTACTCTGCGTCTTCTTCCCTCTCTCCTTCTTTTTCTTCTAGCCCCCTCTCCTCCACTTCTGCTTTGTCTGGGTCAGCTGAGTGTGCAGAAGCATGGACGATGGATGGAGTTAATCATCAGATCGGGGAATACTTGACGAAATATCCGTTCAGAAATATCTCTGACTCAGAGGTCAGCTTCTCCTCCTCCCCTGCATCCTCGTCCTACTCCACCCCTACTCTTTCCTCCCTCCGTCCTTCCGGGTGGGAATGGGGAGCGTTCGATCCGATCCCTCTTCGAAGAGGAAGCAAGACTTTGACTCCCCTGCTCTCCTCTTTCTACGGCCGCCCCCTCCCCTTCCCTTTGCTGCACCCTGTTCCAGTCGTATATCATAAGAGAAAACCTCAGGGAGAGCAGGCAGAGGCTGCGGATGGGCAGCCAAAGAGTGAAGAGGAGGCGAAGGACGGAGATGATATCGCAGATGAGGAGGAAGAGGACTGGGAGTCTGTGCTTTCAGAATCTATGGCTGGCTTATCTGCCTCCGACGCGAGCACAGTGTCTTCGTATCTCAATGATCGAGCATCAAGGGCAGAGGGACAACAATCTGTTTGGAGGTGCGCTAGGCTATACGCTGACATCGCTGAGGCAACGAGAAGCAGCGCACCGAACGCCAAGTATGTGCTAGCTGAAATGCTGAAGGGGTACAAGGGAGTGGGCGCGTCTACGATGTTCTCTTCTCTCTCCACCGCTAAGAACTGGGAGCAGCTCAGTGTTGCTCTTAACAAACTTAACCAGGTGCCCTCGCTCAGGAGACCGTACAGGGAAGAGGATGGGAATGACCAGGAGGAGAAGAAGGAGGAGGGAGAGCAACGAGTGGAGAAGAACGAGGGGGAAAGGAGAGTTAAGGTGTGGGAGGGATTCAAAAAGCGGTAGAGGGGGAGAGGGAGAAGGAAGTGGTTAAAAACACCCAAAACAAAGCAAAGGGTCAGAAGGAGAAGGATATGAAGGATCAGGGCGATAACGAGAAGGAGAAGGGGAAGGGCGGGGAGAGCCGAGGAAAGGAAGACGATACCCATTTCGACCTCAAGAGCCAATCTGAGTCAAAATCCTACGAACCCCCCTTCTCCTCTTTCAACTTCCAGACGAGAGGTTGTGATATCCCTGTCTTAGCATTCTGCCCTCCTGCTCCTTGGCCTGAAGATAGTTCTTCCATAGCCTCTTCTGCTTCGGCTACGCCTAATTCTACCGCCTCTGCACCTGCCTCTCTCGATGCTCCAGCTATCGTTCGTGGTAACGAAGCGTCTGATACCATCAACCAGACGACACAGCTCCCCAATGGGAGCGAGAGCAAACCCCAGGAACAACAGTGTTGTTCGCCTTCTCTGCCTGTCTCATCTTCTTCCTCGGAGGCTGATGACAAGGGAAGAGAAGGAGTCAAAACGAAGAAGAGGAAGGTCGAAGTCAAGATATACGCTGTCGAAGCGGAGAAGGAGTCAAATCTTTTGCTTAACATGCACACTGTGCTCGACAAACTGTCCTCACAATGATAACTACACGCTTATTTATTTACTAAATGCATCCCGATCATGTCCACCCTATACATTCGACGCAGTGCAGCTCTTCTCTTTCCTTTAGTCTTCCTGTCATTTTCCAAAGTTAACTAATAAAACACGCATTTAGCTTCTAAGATATATAAATATACAATCTTTATTGATTGGGTAATCGTATTCTATTACAAATGCGAAGGCCCTACAATTCTTCAGGGAAGATAAATGGCAAAAGTAGGAGGTTATTGTCAAAGCAATATTGCACCATATCTTTTGAAATAGTTTGTGTGACATCGCCTATCGACAAATTTTTGTTGTGCGAAATCATAAATAAAATAGATTGAAGAGTCTCTCCTTCAGGTGTGAGGTCGGTAGATTCATTGTCATGTTGAATAGCCCTGGAGAGGAATAGATATGTGTTCACTCCTTGCACATATTTTTGGTATCTCAGTTTTTCAAAGGCATTCACGTCGGAGGCAACACCTGTTGTGCAATATTGCGTGTCATGCATAAGACTAACAAAAGGCGCTCTGAAGTGAATCTTCGCCAGCTCGGTTATATACGTAGCAGTTCCTGTTCTTGTACTGGCATTGTTGGAGTAGTAAAGAATCGACGATGAGTCATTTTTCTCAATCAACTTGGACAAACGGAGAACACGCTTGTATAATAATAGTACGTCATCTCTTGCAGATTTCTTGTACATAATCTGATTCTATTTAGTTTGTGTTGTTGTGTAGTATTGTCTCACGAGAATAAATCAACTAAATTGAGTGACTTAAAAAACACTCATATTTCCTACGTGATAAGTCTCGTTTCAAGCCGCTTGATTACTCACTTAAAGCTACCCATCATATACTCTTGCTATACAATGGAGACACGACAAATATTCTAGCACTCTAGGTACGCTTATGTGTATTCATTTCTTCATTAATTTTGTATGTCATTCGCTAGTAACTACTTTAATTATTCATGTACCAATAGCTATGTTAGTCCAGTTATTTACAGCTATCAAGGAATAGAACACAGTCGCTCTGTTAGTTTCTACAATTATAACGAAACAGATTTAAGCGCACACTAATCTGTATTTCGCATTTATTACATATAGATGCAATATTTTCTCTTTCACGTCTATGAGAATGCTCATAAATATCCGTTGAAGTATCGAAGTTTACACATCCAACAAGTATTCCAAATTTTACAATCTCTAGCAAGCTATAATTATGTCATTTCTAACAATTCTACAGGAAGTTTGAAAGCATTTCTAGTAAAATAGCAAATAATAAGATTAGCCGTGAAGTGGAGGAAAAGGGAGCTGTTGCTAGAGACGCAACAGGACGAGAAGTATGCCAAACGCGAAGTATGCTGCTAGATGCCAGCAAAAAAGTTCAGAATACAACGCCCCGTCCATTTACAAAGTTCTTCACTATTCGAATGCATATTCCGAAAATGTGTCCGAGCTGTAATGAAAAATGCAAGAACCTTCCTATGGATGAATTGATCAATCTTCTTCGCAGTATGCTGCTAAAAGCGATGAAGAGACGAAACTGAGCGCAGAGATAGAGAGTTTGGAATGTAAAGAGAAAATGCACAAGTTAAAAAGAGAGGAGGAGGAGGAAAAGATAAAGTCGGCGTGCATTCAAGAGATTTTAACAGCATTGCCTAATATTCCGGACAACAAGAGAAGGAGGACGCTATACTCCTCTACCCACCGTTCCATCGTCGCGATCGCTGAACACGTTGAGAGGAGCTACCATCACTCGTCAAGACAGTGTGTCAGACCTTGAGGTGGATGCAGTCGCATTGGGGGTTGACCTTCAGAAGAATAACAAGAGACTCGGGGAAACGATGAAGGAGGTGCAGAGGAAAGAGAGGACACCAAGGCGTTGAATGAGCTACTGCTTGAACTAAGAGGGTTGGAGCAGAGAAATGCCAGGCTGAAGGAGGAGGAGGCAGCAGCTATGGGGGAAACGAAGGCACTGGCAACTAGAGTACAGGCACTATGGAAGATAATGGAGGAAGAAGATGAGGAAGTAGACGCTAGCAGGGAGGAGGAGGAGGGGAGGGAGGGAGGAAAGAGAGCTGAGGGAGAAGGAGAAAGAGAAGGAGAAAGAGAGGGAAAAGGAAAAAGAAGGAGACTGAAACGGAGAAGGGGAAGGGGAAGGGAAGTGAGAGAGAGGGGATCGTTAGAAAAGGAGTTAAAAGGAATGGGGGAAAGGAAAGGGAAGAGGATGAAGAAAGGGAGGGGGAGGAGGTAGAGGAGAAGCAAACAAAAAGGATTCGACTAAGTAGAGATGTCGAGAGTGAAGAGTTGGAGGGGAAGGAGGGCAAGGAGCGGAGAGGGGAGAAGGAGAGAGGCAGAGGGGCAATGAGGGAAGGGAGTTCAGACGTTGAAATAGAGGAGGGAGACGAAGAGAGAGCGGGGGAAGGAGAGAATGGGGGGAGGAGAGGAAGGGGAGGGGGTGAGTGGAATAAAAAAAGACAGAGACGCAGATGTTGGAAATATAGAGAAGAAGGGGACGGATACGGGCAGGTGTAGGGAGAGAAAGAAGAGTGGAGAGGGGGGATGGTGAGGGAGAGAAGAGGGAGAGAGCGAAGGGGAGAGAGAAGGAGAGGGAGAGGGAGAGGGAGAGGGAGAGGTAGAAGTAGAACGTGAGCTGCCTCTACTTGATGTCTGTGGTATCGATGGCAGAAGACAGGATCGACTCAGTCTCCAAGGTGCTGAATAAGTCTTATGCAGGCATGAAGACGGCTCAAAAGTTCGTTCAACGAGTGTTGCAAAGGGCTTCTTCACCGCCCTCTTCTTCCTCCTCCTCCTCCTCCTCCTCCTCCTCATTTAACTCGGACTCCACCACTTGTTCTCTCTCATCGTCTTCCTTCTCCTGTTCCTCTTCCTCTTCCCCTTCCCCCTCTCTTTCACCTTCCTCTTCCTCTTCCTCTTCCTCTTCCTCTTCCTCCTACTTATCACCCCCCCCTTATTTTCCCTCCTCCTCCCTAAGACCGTCTTTGTCCACGTCTCCATCCCCCTCGTCTTCTCCCACCTCGCACTCGCTTTCATTAGCTTCTCTCGCCTCTAAGATCGACGAAGGACCCCTTATACGATCTCTCATTATCGAGGCTGCGTCCTCAGCTTCCTTACGCTCTTCCCCCTCGTCGTCCCCCTCCCACTCACGCTCCTCTCCCCCCTCATCTCCTCCCACCACAGGCATCTCGTGGCAGGCACTAGTTTGTTTCGTATCTCGGAAGTATCTATCTCTTGTGGGGTCTCCCTTGTGTTTAGCTGATATCAGAAGTCAGACGAACGCACTCATATCGAAACACGTCCTCTCCTCTTCGTCCAAACACTTGGTCGAGGACTGCGTCCTCACTGCTCTTATTTGATGTCAATAAGCACACGTGGCCTTCATCTCTCTCCCATCTCTCCTTTCTCTCCTTTCTCTCCTTTCTCTCATCTCCCTCCTATCTCTCCTTTCTCTCCTTTCTCTCCTTTCCTTCCTCTCCCTCCTCCCCCTCCTTCGATGTGTGTCAGAGTCACAGTGCTTTAGGATCGATGATACATTGTTTTACTCCCTTCGTTGTGTTGAGTTGAAGACGTTCACAGCAAGACCCCTCTTACTTCGAGCCACAAGTCTTCATTCGTTCTGCTTTTCTTTTTATTTTGTACATAGAACAGTTTCCCCCTTGGAATGATTCACAAGAGGTCAAGAGGGCGTGACCAGCATTGTCGACGTGTCAATAAAACGAGTTTTCATTCGCCAGTCTATGCAGTACTTGTTATCGTACACAAGTATCTTCTTCCTCAACGCTGACAAGCGTTCACATTGCTTTCAAACCCAAAGTGAAAACTATCAGAACTATTTTCTTTTTCTGACTGACAAATTTATTCAACAGAAAACACAAAATGAACTGTTCCTAAGGACTCTTCCGTGTAATACTCAACCGACACAAGAGAAGTGTGAACCGCTTGATGGAGTGACTTGGAGTATTGCCGTGAATGGATGACTACTACACACCACTATCGAACGCACTGCTCGTTGAATGTTTCGATGAGTGTGACGTGTGTGCGGCAGATACATTATATGCAGAACTGTAATGGATTGATACCAGCATAGTGATTTTCTCACATGAGTTTAATAAACACTGTTTATCTGTTTTATTTTAAAATAAGCCATATTGTGCTTGTCTCATTGCCTTGGACGCAATCGATTTTGCATGTAATCCAGCTACACTGAGAACGTAAGTCTGATCAATCAAGGATGCGATTGCACATATTTGGAAAGTAAGTAAAACCCAGTTTGAATCCTTCTGGAGCCACTGGTAGTTGCCATTCGAATAAATATCTCAAGGACTGATGTAGACTCCGCGCTACGGACATGCTACATGAGCGACATGCAATATACGCTGCCATACCATATATGCATGCACCAGTGAGGCCTAGATGACAAACACAGCTACGCTCTTCAATCTGATACACTACGACAAATGGAAACGAAGCACCACGTTCAGTCTCTTCAATTCTGTCCAATATACACACATAAGCATGTATATGACACGTATATGATTGATGCACATTCTCCAATGACAACATACTATGATAGTAGCCACTCCTAGTCCCGAGAGAACAAGAGATAAGAGAACATATACGAATCATGAACCATGCGGTGAAGAAAAAGAAAACACTAGGCAGTGCAGAAAAGAGAGCGGGCTAAAGAAAGAGTGTAACAGGGTGGGATGGAAGACGAAGAGAGAAAACAAAACAATTAAGGATAGCAAAAATAAAAAAAAAACAAGGGGCAACGGAAATAGAAAAAGAAATAACAAACGAAAAGAAAGGCAAACATAGCAAAAATAAAATAAAAGAAAGGAAAATGGTAAACGAATTGACAATAAAAAAAAACGACGACAATACCACCACGACATTCACTTCAGAAACAAAGCGATGAGGATTGTCAGAACTGCACGCGATCAAGTAAGGAGAAAAGAAATAACCTCCGCATAGGTGGGCAAAACAAATCAAACAAGTGTACGTGCGCGGGTTTCAAAGACAAAAAGGACCGGCACAAAATAAAGAGAATCAAGAACAAAAAAAAAAAGGAAATAGAATATATCTTCGGAGGAATAAATAGAGGACAAGGAAGAAGGCGCAGGCACGAAGTAAAGAAACGATGAACACGAATAGACTGTTCAGTAGACTATGCTACCCCTATCCCCATACATTCATACATCGCTTGCCCGCCACATGAGTTCATCAGCAAATAGATTTAATTTGAGACCACCTGTTGAGAGAGAATGGGAATGGCCCGAAGGACAGCGGAAAGAGAGTCCTTGACGAGCTCATCGAAGTCAGAGTCGTTGTCGTTCTGAAGAGCTATGATTCCGTTCCTCGACGCCTCCTCACTCAGCTCTCCCCCGGTCGCCCTCACAAGGTCTTCTGAGTCGACAAACAGGGAGCTGTGGTGCTTGAAGTACTGAGGCCAGACTAAGTTCTCGAAGTAGTGAGGGGGATCAGTCCACACGCCCACCTCCGTTATGTACTGCCGAGAATCCCTCCTCTGCCTCAGGGTTTCATAGTTTGTCTTAAAGAAGAGCTTGAGGTTCAGGATATTCACCACTTCTCTGTCGTTGAAGAGGAGCAGACCATCTAACAAGATAAATCTGTAGTTAGTTTCTTTATCAAGGGAGTCCGACACCAGTTCACGAAGAGTGTTCTCCATTCCCACAGACAATATCTTATCCATATCCCCAGATTCCTTTGACTTCGCGTCGTACACGTACCCACCGTCATTCTTGAGTCTTTTAATGTGTCTTTAAGCTTGTCCATGTAAAATGCTTCAGGGCAATCCCAATTGTAGTCCTTCACATCCTCATCGTAGGGAATATCTGTTTCTGGACGGTAAAAGTCATCCTGGTGAATTATTGTCGAGTTAGGAAGCAGAGTTTTCAAGACTTTGGCCACTGTCGTCTTCCCAGAAGAGGAGGCCCCACTGAGTCCAATTAGAATCGTCCTAACATTTTGATCAGTCCATTCCCGTTCAATTCTACAGTATTTCAATTTAAATAAATAACAAGCTTCTAACAATTAAATAGAGAATTAATAAAAACGATCAGCTTTCGCGCCTGCTTTTATTCTACCTAACCGAATGGCTGCAAAATATCAAAGTAAAACAAACAGTAAACTTTTGCTACAGAAAATAAGATCTTTTGATAATCATCAAAATGAGAATCCCACGTAAAACACACTAAGATTTCTGCACAGAGGCACTAGTGGGAAAATGAAAACTGCATAAGATATATGTCCGGGTTTTATTACTTTCATTATCCGTAGCTCATGGTTGATTTTTTCTTTATACTACTATTAGAGGAAGAAATAGAAATAAATACGCCGAGATATTTGTTATTTCCCATTTAAAAAAGACACATATGCAAAACACTTTAATACATTCACAGTCTCTACCTTACTTTATACCCTAAAATATGATTAATATAAGCTATATGTCAAAACACCTATAAATATTGTATACACATAAGAATATACTCCCATTCTCTTGTCTACATGTTCTGAAGTAAAGTGTTCCACCTTACACTGTATTTACTTCCCATTCTACTTCCCATTCACTGAATGAAGAAGGAGCGAACAACGTTACCTACACAACTGTAAGAGAGGATACGAATTATATCTGTTTGATGCAACACCAGAATTCTCCTCCGCGTGAAATGTCAATGCATTCATCATTGAATCTCCGTTCGTCTATCCCATAGTGCCAGAATTAATAAGACGACGTCAACAACCACCAGTCAAGGAAAACTCCGTATAGGAATTAGAACATGGATGAACATGACCTATAGCATTATTCTTGTTTGAACGAAGAATCGACAGACAAAGCTAAACTTGCTGTAAACAACAGATTTTTCGAGTTACACAGTCTGAGTTGGCATACCCGAAGCTACCTCGAACAACTCAACGTGGTATAAGAAAAATCAGACTAATATATTCTGAAGGGGGGTATTCGTATAGTATAACATGACACTGACTAGTCGTCGAATTCAATGAGTGATGGCATCCACTGCACATGACAACTACAACGGCCTAGCATCTAACCTGTTTAGTGAAGGGTCCGGATACAGCGTAGTGACAAACGATAGTTATATTGTCATGAAGAAAATACGACTGTGTTTACCATGGATGACATCACGAGCAAAACGTTTTTTTTTTTTCTTGACTAGCATTTAAACCCAAACCACAAAATACTACCCCAGAGAACGTTATTGTGCAATACTCCAACAATAGATCAAACACGAACACAGAACCTGGGGAATCTTCCAGATGCTACTAGGATTGATAACTGAAATACTCTCTACCAAGGGCCCCTTCAAAGAGAGTACAGACTGCCTTGATGAGGGTGCACACCAGACACATGTATGTGATTGAGAGACCAAATAGAAATAATTACATTGGACAGACATCTCTGCATATGCAGCAAGACGCACTGGGGTTAAGATTTTATTCCAAAACTGTATGACATTTTGAGACTTGTCAACACTACTAAAGTAACACTAGATGTGCAAGTACAGCTCTCGATCACTACTCGTGTGCGGAAGACTACTTGCGGACAACAACACGATTCAAACTAATAACTAACTACTACGAGTAACTGAATGAACACCTACTAAATGAATACCTACTAAATAAATAACTACACATCATTGGCACAGAGCACATCTTCTTCTTGTTCAATCCTTCTTCTCCTTCTTCTCTTTCTTCTTTTTTTCTCTTTCTTTTCTTTCTTCTCCTTCTTCTCCTTCTTGTCCTCCTTCTCCTTCTTGTCCTCCTTCTCCTTCTTGTCCTCCTTCTCCTTCTTGTCCTCCTTCTCCTTCTTGTCCTTCTTCTCCTTCTTGTCCTCCTTCTCCTTCTTCTCCTCCTTTTCCTTCTTCTCCTTCTTGTCCTTCTTCTCCTTCTTGTCCTCCTTCTCTTTCTTTTCCTTCTTTTCCTTCTTTTCCTTCTTTTCCTTCTTCTCTTTCTTCTCCTTCTTGTCCTTCTTGTCCTCCTTCTTTTGCTTCTTCTTAGGGGGTTCCTCATCATCTTCTTTGGTCTCCTCCTCCTTGTTGGGCGTGGTGAAGAGAGAGGAGGAAATCGTGAACCTCTTTACTCCCTCAATTGACTGTGCTTGAGCCAAGTATTCGTTTCCCCCCACTCCTTCGTCTTTCTCTTAGGGGCGATCTTCTGCAGAGGGTTAACGTAAGTAGTGTCCTCAAGTTCCCTCTCAGCAATGCGTCCTCCTCCGCTTCCAAGCCCTCCCCTTCCTGAGTGAGAGATCCCCATAAGCATGTTGTAGTAATCAGCTTGGTCCTGTGCGCTAAAACCTCTCGCCACCTTGGGCTGAGAGGAGCCCACGCTCTGAGTAGCCTCCTTCACCGCGGCGTTGTTCTCGATCTTCTTGCTGAAGTAGTCGCTGATGCTCACATTACTAGTGATCGTGATCAAGGAGGAGTCAGGGTCCTCAACAATGGGAGGGAAAGCGTCGCCTGCCGCTCCCGAAGCAGCGGGGGCCTTCTTCTGCTCTGCGCTCTTTCCCAAAATCTCATTCATGCTAGTTTCAGAGTAGTTGGACACATCCTTTCCCTTTCTGAATCTGCTGTATAGTCTTCTCTTCTCAGTGTAGCTCTTGAGGAGAGAGGCGGTATCCTGGTTGGTGGGAGGAGGGGGAGGGGCATCTCCGGTCACCCCTCCGTTGTTCAAACGCTTCAAAATGTCGTTGAAAAGAGATTGAGAGGCAGTCCATGTCTCATCAGACTGAGTCATAGTAGCTCCAATTCCCAAGTTGTCATTCTTCTTGGTCGTCTTGATATAAGATTGAAGTCCAGTTCCATCTCTTCCTAGTCCCTCTCCACTCTTCCATCCCATCTTCTTCATCATCTTCAAACCAAAGTTGTCTTTCTCCTCTTCCCAAAACTTCTCACCCGAACGACTCGCAGACAGCTTTTCCTTGCGGAAAGTGGGTTCCCAAGAAGCCATATTCTAGTAGTAAAGAAAGAAAAGATAGTCACAGTAAAGACAACGGGTATAGAAACATTAGATTCGAGATAATCAAACGCAAAACTATCCTGAAAATCATAAAAATATTAAAACAAAATTATATTCATTCATATTCTGAATTGGATTTAACGTCAAAAATCACAAAATGTAGTAATTTAAGTATATTTGGGTTGTGTTATAAAAAGTATCAGTGAGTTAAAGATATTTTATAAATCGCACGATTGAAATATGATTGATTATAATGAAAGAACACGATTAACTCGTGTAAACGATACTTTCTATGGATATGCCCATGAAATACTTATTTTGTATGATATAAATGTTCTGGTTGCATCGTTTTTTTCACTTATTTTGTAATTTTAATGTAACTCCTGCACTGCAGTCTTGTTCTAAAAAAAGGACGAGCGGGGGAAGTACATAATATGGCTTTATTGCTCTCTATTTCTTCGCACCCTCAGATGAAAGTTTCTTCTTGTCACTATTTCAAGTATTTTGGATGCAATATCTATATCTCACGCAGTTATCGATTCTATTCTAACACCATTGGAGGAGAAGAATCCTTTTGCAAGCAACATCTGCTCACCAGCACGCATTATTCATAGTATTTTGGCATTTGCATGTTATGCATTGAGAAACCTCTATACATCAGAAAACGGAATTTACATACACTTGGATGCATCGGTGTTAAAGTTCATGACATGCTTGAAATACACATAATTTGCATAAATTGTTTTGTTTTTTTTTCTAATATGCACTCTTCATGTCTAATTACAAATTTTCAACCCCAAGACATGCAGTCTGGGAAGGACTCATCGAACCCTCCTGCAAGTTCAAGTTGCACAGGGAAGGAAGTAGATGTTGGATCCGGACATGTAGAAGAGGCGTGCGATATAGAAAAGATGGATGTGGATTGTGATGCGGTGGATCTACAAAACATCTTTTACGGAGCAGTGAAGGAACTATCGAAGAAGAACATAAAGGTCTCACCATCTCACCTGAAGAGAGCACCTCCAACGCGTGGCCTATGAAGACAACCCCAATACGTTGTTTTATCAACTTGGTCCAGAGGTAACACCTTCGATTCGACTCTTTTTGAACAGTAGAGGTTGGGTCCCAACAGGAGAGAGCCGGAACCTCGTCCGCTACGGTTGCGCGCTGCGTATCGATGCTGACGAGAAGTTGAAACAGGAACTGATTGAGAGGAGGAAAGCTAAGCTTTTAGAGAAAGCGGAGAAAGGAACGCTGTCGAGGGAGGTGGATGTGGAGGAGGTCAAAAACACAGAGGTGCTAGTCGATTACTTGGATTCAGAAGAAAAGGCGAAGATACTGAAGCACATGCAAAATAACCGTATCCCCAGGAGTGTCACGTTCTACAAGAAGGTCAGCAACATCTGGAGCTTATGGTGGGAAGACACTGGGATGTTGAGGAACATCTACGGTATTCTGAGTCCTTGGCAAAGGGTTAACCACTTTATAGCTCACCCCTCTATTTTCAGGAAAGATGCTCTTATCAGGACTCTTTCATGGATGAAGACGCTCTGTGGTGGGGAGACAGATGTCTTCGATGTGCTGCCTCCCTCCTTCATCCTCCCCTTCCAGCTTTCCTCCTTCTCTTCTGAGGTCAATGTAGCGCTAGATGACGTGAACGTCGCCCTCAACGATCCAAGGGATAGGAAGAAGTTCGGGGGAAGGAGGCGAGGGGGTATCAAGAAAGCCAAGGACGGAGAGGAGGGGGAAGGAGAAGGAACAGAGGAAGAGAAGGGGGCGGAGAAGGAGGGGAAAGATGATAACGACGAGGATGCAGATGCTGATGATGATCAGGAGGAAGAGGGAGATGGGGATACAGGCAATGCAGTCGACGAAGATACGAAGGCATCACTTGCGCCTGCATCATCCCCCCTTCATCATCATCCTCATCGCCCCCTTCTTCTTCCTCCTCTTCAAACGAGGTGTGGATTTGTAAACCTTCGAGCGCTGCTCGTGGAAAAGGCATTTTCTTATTCAGAGACCCTAAGGAGTTCTTGGCGAAGTGGAACGAAGACGGGAGGCAGTCCGTCGTTGTGCAGAGATATGTGTCTTCGCCAGTGCTGGTTGGGTTCCCCTTGAGGTATAAGTTCGACCTTCGCCTCTACGTATTCATCGAGTCCCTCTGGCCGCTCAAACTCTTCACACACTGCCAGGGATTAGCAAGATTTTCTTCCCAGCCATACGATATGAGCGACATTGGAAACACATATGCACACCTCACCAACGTGTCCATCAACATGAAGAAGACCAAGAAGCTCAATGCCGCTGACTCTACAGCTATGGTGGACTATGAATGCATCTCAGGCCCTTCTTCTTCCGCTCCACTCCTCATCTTCCTCTGACTCTTCGCCCCATTCCTCTTCCGTCTCGCCTTGCGCGTTCATCAACGAGGACAGGGAGCCGCTGAACCCTCTAGAGGGAAACAGTGGATGCAAGTGGGCTGTAGGAAAGATGTGGGAGCACTTGGAGAGGAGGGGCTTCAATTCAAAAAGACTGAAGGCTTTGATAAATATAATGCTTCTGTCGTCCGTTCTCCCTCTCGCCAGCAGTGTGATCCACCCCAAGAACGAGCGATGCCAGAGCTTCGAGGTAGTAGGAATCGATGTGCTTATTGACGATAGCGGAAGACCATACATTCTTGAAGTCAATAGATCTCCTGCGATGCTGAACAACACCGACGTCGATGAGGAAGTCAAGACGAAGCTTCTCCATGACGTATTCAACCATATCCAGCTCGAGAAAACACTCCTTGAGGAGAAGAAGAAGGCCTTTGAGGAGAAGGGGAAGGAAAAGGAGGAACAAGGGCAGGAGGAGCAGGAGGAATGCAACGGTGACGAGCAGAAGGGTTCGAAGAGAAAGGCAAAGAGATGTGACAAGAAGAGCGCTGCCCCCACCACTGCGTTTGAGAACTTCAGCTCGATGGAGTCTGGACTCGTGCCCCTTTCCCCTTTGCTAGCTCTGTGTATGCAGATGAGGCACTGGAGAGCCTCAGAGAGCAGACCAATTCGAGAGCAGAAGATATAACTCAGCAGGAGTGGACTCCTAAGAGAAGCGTGCAGCTCATCCAGACAGTCTCCGCTTACTCTACTGCTCTCTCCGCAGTCGTCAAGTCACAACCCGCGTTCAACACCCTTTAAGTGCGCTTGTGTGCATGCAACAATATGTGTAAGTGAAGGGAGAGCTACATTTTCCCTTCGCCCTCAACATTTTCCCCTTCGCCCTCAACATTTTCCCCTTCGCCCTCGATCTAACGCATGAGCCAGATGCGTTCGACTAGGCATGTGTATTTGCACGTACAATTTATTTATAAATACATATGTACTTGCGTAATTGAGTCATATATAATGTATGTGCGCTCGTGTCACGCACCATCACCTACTGTTTTGTTTAGAGATTATATTATATCGCTCTTGCTTTTTTTTCAAATCCTAATCAGATACCTATCATGCTAGTTTATCCCTTCGATGTTTGCGTATGCAGGACAAAAGGCATGCATGTCTATATTATAAATACGTATGATGCTCAGGAACGTTCACAGCCATTGCAACGCTTAATCTACAGGAAATATACCTCCTCGTTACACTAAACAAAAACAATTCAATGCGAATCAAGTAAAATCAAATTAAATCAATTCTAAATCAAGCGTAAAGCTTTCTGTGATATTTTTTGTTGGTGCTAGGTATGGTATTTAACATGTTTTTCCTTCTGTTTTAAACTGTAGCTTTGCCTTGTTTATAATACTGAGAAATACATAAGCTGATGCACCCAAAGAATCTACACAAAACCAGAGGAAATAAGACTCACTCACAAACAAAAGAACTAAACAAACACACGCACAGGCGAACGGAAGTCTAGCAAGCGAAGCACCACGTAAATACACTCCGACTGATAAATTAGTCTAGTAAGTCGGAAATCTCTAAGAAACATAGAATATAAATACTTTTATAAATTGGCGGGATGGGAATGAAGAGAAAGGAGGGAAAATGCGAGAAAGGGAGACAAGGACGTGAGAAGGAGAGGCTTTACTTCTTTCCCGAAGAGGACTGCGAAAGCTTTTCCTTTACGCTGAGCATAGCAGCATCGCAGTTCCTGAGTCCCTGTTCAACCATCTCGTTAAATGCATCAACATTTTTTACGAAACGATAAAGCAGGACGTCGGGCGCAACCTTCCCAGTAGACCCCAAGACGATCTGATCAGGGAGTTCGACAGTCTAGACGCAGTGACTAAGTCCTCTGTTATCCCTCTCTTCACCAAGGTATTCGACATGGGAGAAGGCATCACACACACCTTGCGGAAAGGGATCTGCGGGGCAAAGAGAAAGGTAAAGGGAGAGAGCGAAAGAAAAAGAGAACATGACGAAAAGAGAGGGTGGGAAAGGAGAAAGAGGAAGGAGGAACGGTGTGAGACGAAGTTGAAGTATAGAGCATGAGTGGAAACGGGAAAGAAACGTGAGATACAACGTTGGATTAGGAAATAAAGAGGATGTAGGCAGAGACACGCGTATGCTCGCTCGTAGTAAAAGTATATTGCATGTTCAAGTTGATTTTGCTTGCGATGATTGCATCGTACGACGACATCACATCTATACAATCCGTACGGTTCTCAGTCATGAAGTCCTTACCAGCTCGACGTAGTGCTCTCCCTTGACGTTTCCGAGGAGGAGAAAGATGTAATATGCGGGGGGACGGTGCTGTCATATATCACGTCTTTGGGGGCGAAAGAGGTGTTGCTGAGGACTCTTCTAGTGTCAACCGTCAGCCTCTGTTTGTCCTTGTCGGCGTTAGAGATCTTCTCTAAGTTGTACATGGTTTTCTCGTCCTCCCACACTGCACATACTTGAATTACAGTTCTAGACTGGCGGAAGATCACGAACAGACTGCGCATCACTACAGGGAGAAGGGCGAGGGAAGGACAGAAGGAAAGAGAGAGAGGGGGGAGGGGGGGGGGGTAATGGAGGGAAGATACGCGTAAGAAACTCTTGGATATGGGAAGCAACGGAGAACAGGAGACAGAGATACATATACATACACATATACACATACATATGCATGCAGAATTGCATATACATACGCATATCAATGTACACACACACGTAGAATACATATATTTGTATGCACACACACAGATGTATACTTCTGCAAATACATGTACATGTGCACGACGTATGCAAAGTATTAGATCCACTTACAAATGCAAAAGAGAATCGATACGGGGATAATGAAATTGTTGGGTCTATCGGATGAGAGAGAGGAAGAGACAGAGAAAAGATTATGAGAAATGAGGGAGAAGGAGAAAGAGAGAAAGAAGGGGAGAGATAGAGAGAAAGAAAGAGAAAGAGAGGGAGAGGGGAGAGAAAGAGAGGGAGAGAGTGGGACACCAAGGGAAGGAAAGGGGAGTGGTGGTAAAAATATAGGGAAGGGAAAGAAGTAAAGGAAAGGAAAGGAAAGAAGCAAGGGGGGAAAGGAAGGGGGAGAAGGAAGGGGAAGAAGGAAGGGTGAAGAAGGAAGGGGAAGACGGAAGGGGAAGAAGGAAGGGGAAGACGGAAGGGGAAGACGGAAGGGGAAGAAGGAATGGAGAGAACACAATGGAATAGAAGGCGAGGGACGATACGCAAATACAGAACAGATGAACAGGGGGAATGGGAGGAAGAGGAGAAAGAAGAGAAAGAGGAGGAGAGGAAGAGAGGAGGAAGAGGAGAGAAGGAAGAGGGAGAAGAAGAAGAGGAAAAAGAGGGGGAAGAAGAGAAAGAAGAGAAGGAGAAGGTATAGGAGGAAGACGATAAGTACGTAGAGGGTGAGGAGAAGGGCGAAGAAAGGGTGGAGAGGTGGCAAGGATTGAGCAAAAGAAAGGATGGTAGAGCGTGTGGGAGCGGGAGTCGAGTGGGAGTGGAGTGGGACGAGCAGGGGCACAATAAAATAGGGTTATGATATTAGATTACCGATACGCGAACACACATATACAAATATGCATATGCCAACACGCCAAGCCATGCATAGTAAAACAAGTTAAAGCTAAGCTACACTGTGCCTCGTATCGCTTCACGACCCAAACGTTCTACAAAGCATGCACATCAGTTCTTTCGAAAATATGATGGGGTGGGATTAGATAAGGGTGACCCGGAGTATATGTAGGGATGGCATTGAGTATTATCAAGATTAGACTTACTGCATGACCAGGAAGTACGTGCTCAGACCGGTCGACAAGACGGAGGTAACACTGTAGGCGAGCATGGATCCAGTCACACTGTGCCACCATAGAAATATACACGCAAACGTGTGTATGGGGCACACATGCACAATTTTCGAATTGTCCGATGGAGGTTAGAAGGACGTGGAAGGAGAACGTAAGTGATTATCATCAGCGAATGCAAAGAATCTTACAAGAAGACCGTCTTATTATTTCAACCAAAACTAGTGAGTTCGCTTCGAACAAAGCTATGAGGCACACCAACCAAATAAATTACCTTTATAGTATTCGCTGTCGACTTGATATAGCATGGATGTGTTTAATCCTTGGTCAAGGAGCCCTTTCTTCTTTCCCACAATCCCCTTATAGAAGGAACCGAAGAACTTCGACTCAATAGGAGTAATCGTGCTCTTTCCACGCTGAACAGAAAAAGCCCTACGAGAACCATCTAATAAACGGAGTATAGACATAAATTCATAATTCATAATAAGATACAGTGTAAAAAGACTAGTCTCATTATACGGAAACAAATAACAGAAAGGAGTATATCCCGCATGTATCACTTGCAATTTGCTTACCACAAACAGGAAACACGGTTTGGAGAATGCTAACCACAGAATGTGAGGGAGCGTTCTGTGCAAATCTGTCAATTCCTCTATTCAAACGACTGAACATATGTGAAAGATGTGATACTTCAAATAGTAAAGTTGTCACTACTGGCCTAGACTATTTGTGTTCTATTCAAAATGAGAATATAGATCGACAAGGCAGCTAAGGGGTCTGTATATAAGCGAGCATTTCTGACTTTAGCGTGATCCAAATTATTTGAAATCATGCAAAGTGTTATTCTTGTTAGAGGTATGTGCACACACGTAACTAATATACCTGCTTCATTCTAGTAACTTAAAGAACTCCTAAGTTGTTTGGCTCAGAAACCCATTTGCGCGCGTTTTTTTTTTCATTAGAGAAATGAAACTGTTTAAGTGTATACAACATGGTTTTCGTACATATTACATGCATACATCTGTTTTTAATGTGATTTTGGTAATGTTCCCGCAGATGGAGGTATTAGAAGTGCTTTGAGTAACTTTCCAGGAGAGAATGAAGATGTGTTCGAGATCTCGTTTCTGTCGCACTGGAAAAATAAGGAAGTCAAACACCCGTACATCATAACGGGGAAACATATCCTCGAACTACAGAAGGTGAAAGAGCAAGTGAGTAAAAACGTATCTTGATAATTGGTACGCAAGTGGTGAAAGATGGAATCTTATACACCGCAACTAGAGTGCATATATTTTTCTTTCTGTTCCGTTATCTTTTAAAGAACAGCTCTAGAAAAAAACGATGAGGCAGCTTATTACGTATCTCTGAAAGATGCACTTGCTTCTGCCCCTAGAGAGGAAGCGGCGTTGCTGCAGTACCATGCGTTGAGAAGAGTGGGTGAGCTGGAGAAGATCTGCGACGTGATTAACGCTCCCTCCCCCTCCACCCCCACTGACTTCTTAGTAAGCAACGCCGTAAAGATCAGAGTCAACATGGACAAGATCCTCGTATGGCTAGAGGGTCGTCTAGAGAAGACCTATGCGGCGATGCACTGTTTCGAGGCAACCGCTCATACGCTAAGTGCGGACGGGGTGGAAGAAAAGAAACCGGAGTGGGGGAGGGGTAAGGCATGTGAGCTTACTTTGAAGAAAAGCCTGAGTCTGATGCACGAGTACCTGTGCGATGACCTCTTCGAAGCCTTCGTCGCCCATGTGGATAAGAAAACGGGGGGCTCCTTTGGTCTGAGTCCTGAGTCTGTGGAAAAGAAGGCGCTCAAAGCGAGCGCTGTTCTTCCTCCCGCTAAGCCAAAACGGAGTTATCTGGTTATGAAGCGAGGGGAAGAGGGAGCATACGCACAAAGTCAGAAGGGGTCTGTCGAAACAAGGATGGAGGAGAAGGTTTCTAAGAAAGCTAGGGTTGCCGTTGAAGTGGAGGAGGAAGATGAGAAAAGGAAGGAGGCGGACGAAGGAAAACGTAATGGGGAGGATGACGAGTGTAGTGAAACTCTCTCTTTCGAGAAGTATTTAGATGACCACTCAGGTGCAAAGAAGAATGAGAAGGAGAAGGTGAGGGAGGAGGCACAGCAGAAGGAGAAAAAGGACAACGAGGGGAAGGAGAGGGAGAAGAAAGTAAATGAGGCCAAGGAAAGGAAAGAACGTGATGAGATAGAAAGGAAGGAACAAGCAGCTAAGCGGGAAAGGGAGAAGGAAGAAGAAGATAAGAAAAAGGAAGAAAAAGAGAAGAAGGAGAAGGAAGGAAAGGAGAGGGAAGGAAAGGGAAGCAAGGCAAAATGAAGAGAGAAGGAAAGAAGCTGAAAAGAAACAAAATGCGAGACAGAACGAAGCGAATGTGTTCGAGGAGAAGAAAGATGACGAAAAAAGGCATGACGAACGCAGTTCCGCCAAATCCTCGTTCTCTTCCCCTTCTTCTTCCCCTTCTTCTTCCCTCTTCTTCCCCTCTTCCTCACAGTCCAAGAAGAGTACGTCTTCGAAGAAGAAGCAAACATCTATTTTCGGTTTCTTTTCTTCCGAGTAGTCATTACTTTTGTAGTATATCGTGTGTTGGGCATGTCATAATTTATTAGCAAACAGAGGGTATACACATCATGTTTTGTAGTTTTTATTTCTATTTCACTTTCACTTTGCGTTTCTATTTATGCGAAAATAGCTGTATAATTCGTATGAATGTGTTCAAATAGCGATTGGCAATGGCTGCGTTATGAAATAAACTAACACTACATGTTAAGTAGATGTATTCAACTGAGTGTTTTTGTACTTAATGTAGAGCAAACGAATGAATGCTGGGGCGACATCATCACTGTTCGAGTATGCTGGCAATTTACAAAGAATATTTAGAATCTATATATAGCAAAACCGACTTCATAAAAATAGTTAGTGTTGACTCATGTGAGTTCTAAGCAGACATATATAAAATATATGGAAAGATGTCGGTTGAATTGATCAGATTAAAGAATACGTTCAAAAAAATATCTAGCCAAAAAACGAAAGAAAAAAAAGGGAGAGCAGAAACTGCTATGAGTGATCAGATTCTGTATTCACAGATTTTGACGTGGATGCATGACTCATAATAATTTTCTTACTCTCGATTTTGCTTACTGGTTGCATATGTATCATTAATAAGTGTTGATTCTTCAAGCAGGTGTTTAAAGTGTTTTTTTTCGGAGTGAATTTTAAATCGCGAAGTGATGATAGTTGTTTGGTCAAGAATGAGTGAGTGGCTATATTATTTGCTAACTTTGTATTATATATGTGCGTAACTCTTACATTAACAGGTTATTTGAACTACGCTTAATATGCATCGTGGGGCGAGAGTCTGGAGTTCCTGAAGGAGCAAGTGATGCTTCTAAATCAAAGAGTAAGGCGTCTATTGCTAAGAAGTCAGTATCCAAGGGGAAAAGCATCTGTTGTCCCTGAGGCACAGCCCTCCGCTGAGCACAGCGACAATGTGCCTGAGAAAGCTGATGTTATAGAGAAGAAGGAAGAGTCTGTAGAGGACGAAAAGAAAGCGAAGGCGAAGAAGTCAGAAGAAGACTGTTGGAAAGGTCGAAGAGAAGGAGAAGAGAAGAAGAGCATGAGGCGGAGAAGCAGGGAAAGATCGAGACCGAGAAGCAGGAGGAGAGAAAGAGGAAGAGGTTGAAGCCGCCTCTGTTAAGAAAGACGGTGAAGACTCAAAGAAGAAAAAGAAGGCAAAGAAAGTAGATGCTGGAGCTGAGGCGAAGAAGGAAGAGAAGGAAGAAGAGAAAGAGAAGAAAGATGAGG
Source organism: Drosophila quasianomalipes (assembly GCA_035043665.1). NCBI lineage: Eukaryota > Metazoa > Arthropoda > Insecta > Diptera > Drosophilidae > Drosophila > Drosophila quasianomalipes. The sequence goes on along the minus strand of JAWNMU010000565.1, from coordinate 146,069 downwards.
AAGAGAAGAAAGATGAGAAGAAAGCCGAGGAAAATGATAACGCAAAGGCTGATGACAAGAAGGCAGTCGCCACGAAGGGGAAGAAAGGAAAGAAGGTGAAGGAGGAAAAGAAGGAAGAGAAGGAAGAGAAGGTGAAGGAGGAGAAGGAAGACAAGGAAGGGAAGGAAAAGGAGGAAACTGAAGAGAATGAAAGGAGTTTATTCCTGAGGAGAGTGGAAATGTTGAGAGCGAAGAGAAGAAAGGGAAGACTAAGGAAGAGACGAAAGAGAAGAAGGAGGAGAAGAAGGGGAAGGGAAAGAAGGGTGAGAAGAAGGAAGTGCAGAAGAAAGAGGAGGTGGAGAAGAAGGAGAGGTGGAGAAAAGGAGGAAAAGAAAGGAAAGGCAAAAGGAGGAGAAGAATGTCAATGGAAAGGGGAAATCTGTTGCTGTTACAAACGAAGAGAAGGAGGAGGAGAAGGAAAAGAAAGAGGGAAAGGGGAAGGCAAAGAAGGAGGGGAAAGCTTCTATCGGTAAACAAGGTGTAGGAGCCAAGAAGATGAAGGCGAAGAAGAAGGAGGTGAAGGAGAAGGGAGAGACTGAGAATGTAGAGGAAGAGGAGGTGAAGGAGGAAGAGAAGGAGGTGAAGGAGGGAGGAGAAGAGGTAGAAGAGGTAGAAGAGAGAGTGGAGAAAGAGGAGACAGAAGAGAAATCTTTTTGGTGAAGAAGGAGGAGAAGTGGAAGAAAAGCTAGAGGCAGAAGAGAAGGGGGAGGCAGAGGGGGAGGGAGAGGTAGAGGCGGAGTCAGGAAGAGAGACCGAAGAGGAAGAGATCGAAGAGGATATGGGCGAAGGAAACGATGGTGAGAAAGAAGAGAGAGCGGAGGATGTAGGGGTGGAGGCGGAGGCAGAGGAAGAGATAGACGAAGTGAAAGGAGAGGAGGAGGAAGGAGGGAGAGAGGGAGAAGGAGAAGGGGATGGGGAGGGAGAAGGAGGAGAAGGAGAAGGAGAAGAAGAGAGACATGAAGAAGGTCTATTCTTCAGCGAGAAGGGAGATGAGAGTGTGGTAGAGACAAGGGAAGGAGAGGAGGACGACGAGAGAGGTGCGGAAGGCGCAGGAGAGGCAGAGGGAGGGGAACATCTGAATGAAAGTATTTTGGACAGCTACAGAGAATCAATGGTACCCAACGAGGGAGAGGTTGAAGAACAGGGCGAGGGCAATAGGAGGCGGAGAAAGGGGCTCAAGGGGAAGGACGAGGATGTGGAGAAGGAGAAGGAGAGGGAATTGGAGAGTAGCTTCTTCCGCTCCGAGTTCTTAGCCAGCGATGAAGAGAAAGAGCTCGAAGCCCAGAGACTGCGGGCAATTAAGAGGAAGAAGGAAGCGGTGAAGATTTCCACTATGCTAGGATCACCGAAGAGGCAAGTTCATGGAGCAGGTGTTAATTCTCCATCCTCTTCTTCGCCCTCCTCCTCCTCTCCATCAGGAGCATCTCCACCCTCTCCCTCTGCCTCTGCTGAACTTAGAGGTGAGCTGCTAGATGAAGCTAGGAAAGCTATGGAGAAGGTGAAGGATGTGCGTAGATGGGAACAGGAAAGAAAAGCTAACCTTAGGGCGGTGGAGCAAGAGAGGCTGAAGAAGCAAGAAGAAGGGACCAAGTCAAGAGAGTTGGACAAAAACATGAAGGCAGAGTTGGAAAAGATGAGGAGGGAGAGGGAGGAGGCAATCGCCAAGCAGAAGGAGGAGAGGGAGAAGGAGAAGGAGAAGGAGAAAGAGCTTTTAAACCAAGCCAGGAAGGCAGTTGCTCTCAGGAGAAAGGAGACTCCTCGCTTCGTCAAACTCGAAAGGGAGTTCAAGGAGCAGCAGGCGAAGGAGGAGAAGAAGAAGGAGGAAGTTCTGAAAAAGAGGCACGAAGAGATTGTCGCGAATGAATTTAACCCTCAGGGAGTGGAAGAACACGAACTCAAGGTGCCTTTTACTTCGTAGTTGCCATTGCTTATTTGGGATCGAATCATGCCTCTGTTTCCGCTTTATTTACTGTTCTATTTCCTCTACTTCTTTTAATTCTTCTCTTTCGTATTCTTTTCTCCTCTTTCCTCTATTTATCTTTCGTATACGCTGTATTGCCTTTATGTGGTCTCCGCACCCACCCGTATGATCTGATCGTTCGTATTTCCTAACCTCCATGTCTCTGTGTGTATGTGTGTTGCTCGTGATTGTTTGTTCCACTCAGTTTGAGAAACAGAAGAAGGAGTTGGAGAACGAGAGGAAGAAAAAACTCGAAGACGAAGAGAAGCAGTTAGAAGAAGAGAATAAGAAGAAGACCGCTATGCCGTCCTCTTCTTTCCTGGCGAAGGTGAAGGAGGAGGAAAAGAAGAAGGCGTTGGAGAGGAGGAAGAAGGAGGAGGAAGTCAAGCAGCGTCTCAGCAAGCAGAAGGAATATGCAGTGTCGGTGGTGCCTCCTTCAGTAGATCTCAAGAAGGTCGAGGAGTTGGAAAGGGAGAACGCGAGGAGGCAAGCTCTTCAGTTAGAGGCTGTGCAGAGGAAACAAAGGGGGAGGAGGTGATGAAGAAGGAGATACAGAGGAGAGGACTTCCCGTTGACTTCAAGTCGGGGGCCAAGAGCGGCAGGAAAGAGAAGGAGAGCGAGACGGAGGAGGAGAAGAAAGCTCGCAGGAACAAGAGCAAGTCTTCTCCTCTTCCCACTGTTATTGATGCGCCTAAGAAGAAGGCAACCTCACCCAACTACCTCCAGCAGCTGCGCGAGGAGAGGAGGAGAAGGAGGCATTGCTCAAGAAGAAGCAAAAGAAGCAGGAGGCAGCGGGGAAGGACTTGCAGAAGGCGGATGAGCTGGAGAAGAAGGCGAGTCAAGTAGAGAAAGAACTGGACGAGAAGGTGCAGAAGCTGAGGGGAGGGAAGACGGGTACGGAGATGACTTCGACGCAGACGACGCGGACCCCTCCTCATCATCTGCCTCTGTCTCCACTTCATTGGACCAGACACCCAACACTGAGCTATCGGCCGTCGTCAAAACCGCTGCTGAAGCGGACGGTTTGCGCATACAAGCTATCGAGGCAAAGCTCAACGCAATCAACAACTAAGAGCATCACACGCTCTCGCGGTGGTCGCTCCCTTTCCTGTTTAGCTAGTCCACCCTTTCATCTCTCGATCACTCCTCTCGATCACTTATCCCTGCTCTTATCCCCTTCCTTCTCACTTTCCTACCGTTTCCTAGATCGTAATGCTTTCTTCTTCTCCTTTTTTTTTCCTTTTTCTTCTCCTTTTTTTTTCCTTTTTCTTTTCCTTTTTTTCTTTTCCTTTTTTTTCTTTTCCTTTTTTTTCTTTTCCTTTTTTTTCTTTTCCTTTTTTTTTATTCTTTTCCTTTTTTTCTTCTCCTTTTTTTCTTTTCCTTTTTTTTGTTCTATTTCTGTTTCCCCTCAATGTTTCTTATATGTGTTTTTGCTAAGTGTGATATGTAGCTGTAAATGCAAAGCATGTTTTTTATAATTTGTGTTCGCTTTTGTCCGAATGATGCGCATTGTTTGTGTCCCTTTCTGTCTCGCGAATCTTTCTTTTGTTTTTGTTTTTGTTTATTCCTTCTTCGCTCGCAAGGAGGATGAGGAAGATGAGGAGGAAGAGTCAATGTGCTTTCTAGTAAGAGTACGTGGATGTTTGTGTCTGCGATTGTTTGTTTGCTTTGTTTCATATGTTTGCCGCTTGCTTGTTTTTCCCTTCTTCTTCTTTCTGTCCTCTTTTTGTCCAGCTTTCTCTGTGTTGTTCTTTCTTCTTCGTTTTCTTTTTCTTTGTTTCTCCTTTTTGTTGTATACTACCGCGTCTGTGTTGAACTTGCGTACATTTATACATTTCCTCCTTCCCTTGCTTTGTTCACTGACTATATCACTGTAGTTTGCTTGCTTCTTTTTTGTGTTTCGTTTATCTGCAGTGTCAGTGCATTGTAGATTGAGATGCGCGTCTTACATCTTGACACAAAGAACAGAATGTAGAAAAGCAAAGGAAGCGTATGGGCCAAGGGGTCTTAAACTCGATGGTGCATGTTGGTGGCATACTGTTTATCCAGTGTTCATTTCATATTGTTCATCCATCAGTATACGATAGTTTACTCCGTAGTTGTTCGTACTACGTTTCCGATCTTTCTTTCGTTCATATTAAGGAAGTTTTTCTCCCCTTAATGATTTTCATTCGCGTCGATTTCTGTGGTAGGGTATCGACACATAATTGAATAGATATATATATGTTTTTATTTGGAATAAAATTGTTTAAATAATTGCTTTTGTTCCTCTGTAATTTCAGTTTCATGTGAAGTGGGTGTTTCGAATCGACTAGAGTCAACTAAACCGGTACAAATAAACTAAACCTTACGCAGATCATAAGTCAACAATAAAGTTTGGCTCGATATATGTATGGGTAAAGCATAACCAAAAAAGGAGTAATGGTTTAACGCTCCAATCTCCTAAAAAAGTGTTTTAATTAAGTTCGCTCAAAATGAGAAGTATCTGTTATTCAAAATCTATATAGGAAAGAAGAAGCAGTTATTTAAAAACGTGTTAAGAAAGCATTAAATATAATGGCTGACAATACCGTAGTTGGACTCAAGTTAGGAGTAAAATATAGACCTCCTTGTATCATTCTCAAGTATACGTTTGAGAACTCTGAGAAACTGAGAAGACATGTGCATTTCTTCAGAGAGGTATAGTACTCCTTGTAATGTTCCAGAACATTGCAAAACATTTCAAATGATTAACGTTTCGTAAAACAAAATTAATACATAGCATATGCGTATTTCATGTCCATACAGAATGAATTGTCCATGGATGTGGAAACCCTTGCGAAGTTCCTTCAGAACCATCGTCCCAACTTGTTTGGCCCCACTGTTGTTCCTGAAAAGAACGTAAGAACGACTAATACTCTACCTATGTGTGCAATAAACTGTGTTAACGTGATTTGATTATGATATGTATGTGAATTTCAATCAGATTTTATGGTGTCTATTTATTTGTTGAGTGCAGATGTCTAGTGGGTTGCATTAAATCCCTTTGTTCTCTTATTCCTTTATCTATTCCTGTGTTTCACTGACTCTCCAGATGACTTCTGTGTTGGTTCGTCTGCTGGCAAATGCTGATTTGAGCAGTGTGGGGAAGGTGAAGATGTTGAGTACAAAGGAAGGAAAGGGGAAGAAGGAGAAAGAGAAAGAGGGGAGAAGGTGAAGGAGGGGAGAAAGAGAGCGAGGATGAGAAGTATGTCTCTAGGGGTGTTTCGGTTTCATCCGTCGAAGGAAGGGGAGTGGGGGCTGAAAGGGCAGTTGAGGAGAAGGGGAAAGAGGTAAAGGAGGGAGGAGACGAAGTGGTGGATGAACTTGAATTTCAAGAGGAAGGAGAGGGAGAGAGAGAGGCAGAGGAGGCCATGTATAGACCTAGGGAGGAGGAAGAAGATAATCATGGGGTGGGCAGTTGGCATGAGGACTCCTATGAAGATGAGCAGAGAAGGAAGGAGGAGGAGGAAGAAGAGGAAAGAAGGTGGGAAGAGGAAGAGGTTAGAAGAAGAGAGGAGGAGGAGAAGAGAAGGAAGGAAGAAGAGAAGAAGAAGGAAGAAGAAGAAGAGAGAAAGAGGGAGGAGGAGGAGGAGAGAAGGAGAGAGGAGGAGAGGAAGATAGAGGAGGAGGAGGAGGAGGAAGAGAGAGAGGAGGAGGAGGAGAGGAAGAGAGAGGAGGAGGAGGAGAGGAGAGAGAGGAGGAGGAGGAGAGGAAGAGAGAGGAAGAAGAGGAGAGGAAGAGAGAGGAGGAAGAGGAAAGGAAGAGAGAGGAAGAAGAGGAAAGGAAGAGAGAGGAAGAGGAGGAGAGAAAGAGAGAGGAAGAGGAGAGGAGAAGGGAGGAGGAGGAAGAAGAAGCGAAGAGGAAAGTAGAGGAAGAGGAGGAGGAGAGGCTTCGGTTGCTAGAGGAGCAAGAAGACAGGAGGAGAGAGGAAGAAGAAGAAAGGATAAGACTTCAGGAAGAAGAGGAGGAGGAGGAAGAGAGGAGGAGGAGAGAAGAGGAAGAGAAGAAGAGGGAGGAGGAAGAGGAAGAAAGAGACTTGGAAGAAGAGGAAGAGGAGGAGAAGAGGAGGAAGGAGGAGGAGGAGGAAGAGAGAGAGAGAAGATGAGAGTGGAGGAGGAGAGGAAGAAGGAGGAAAGGGAGAGAGAAAGGGAGGAGAGGGAGGCCGATGAGGTTGAGTTTGACTTCGAAGACAGTTACGGTGATGAAGAGCATGGGAACCACCACGAAGAATACGAAGCGAAGGAAGACACTCGCAAGCAGGAAGGAGAGGCAGGGAAGGAGGAGAAGAGGAAGAGAAGGAGGGGAAGGAGGAAGAGAAGGGGAAGGCGGGGGTAAAAGTGGAAGACGAAGATGGGAGAGAAGAAGGAGGAGCAAGTGGAAGAGAAGAAGAAGGGGCAAGAGGAAGAGAAAGAAGAAGGAGGAGGACGTTTCCGAATCCATAGAATACTCCTCCAACGACTACGACTACGGATCTAATGAATTCAACTCGTACGATTACCAGCCGAAAAGAGGAGCTAAAGAGGGCGCGGGAAGCCATGAGGAAGAGCAGGAAGGGGAGGAGGAGAAGGAGGAGAAGGAGGGGAAGGGGAAAAGGGGATCAACCAGAGCAAGGGGAAGAGGACAAAGAGGGGAAGGGAAGGAGAAGGAGAAGGAGAAGGAGAAAGAGACGAATGGAGTGGAAGAAGTGGATGAGGGAGAGGCAGAGGAGGTGGGAGGAAAGGTTGAGGAGAAGGGAGAGGAGGAGGTGGAGAGAGAGGGTGATGACTTCGATGATGAATACGCATACAGTTATGAGTACGAGAACGAAGAGGAAGATCAAGATCACTGGAATGGAAACGACTACGGGCACAATGAGAAGGAGGAGCAGAAGGAAGAGGAACATCAGAAGGGAGACGAGGAAGAGGGAGAGGGAGAAGAGAGAGAGAGAGAAGCAAAGGGAAGAAGGTAGCTTCGATAAACGACAGCTACAAAGATAGTTTTTCTTGCCAAAGCGAAGAGGGGAGGAAAGAGAAAGGGAGGGGAAGATGATGAGGGGGAAGATGGAGAGGGAGAAGGAGGGTTGCCTGACATCTATAGTAAAGATTTCAACCCATTCGCAGGGAGAGGAGTGGGTCTGGGGATGGGCAAGGAATCTGTAAATAAAGGAGGCTTCAAATCAGTGTATGGCGATGAGGAGGACGAGGAGGAGGATGATGAGAGGTTGAGCAAGGAGGAACACGGGGAAGAGCAGAAGGACGATGGAAAGGGGAAGGGAGTGGAGAAGGAAGTAGACGACGATGATGTCGAGGATGGAGTTCGACGAGTATGCATACAGCGGGGAAGATGACGAGTACGGAATGAATTATAATGCGGACGCGCAGCAAGAAAACGAGCAGAGGGCAGTGGAGGGGGAAAGTGAAGGAGAGGGAGAGGAAGAAGGAGAGGGTCAGGCCAAGGTTGAGGAAGTAGAGAAGGAGGAGGGAGAGGAAGACCAACACTATAACTATAAGGATGCTTATAGCAAGAATTCGTATGGGGAGGAGGACGATGGGGAGGAACATGAGGAGAATGAGAGAGAGAGAGACGAGAGCCGCGAGTACCATAGCAGAATGGATTACTCTGATGTGGAGGGAGAGGAGGAGGAGTTCGAATACGAAGACAGTAGAGAGTATTCGGAGGACGGCTATCGCGTCAACCAAAGCTATGGGGAAGAGCACGGATATGGAAGACGTGGAGGAGGAAACGAATATACAGATGAAGAGCATGAAGGATACGAGAAGAGATATGGGGATGATGAGTACGAATATGAGGACGAGGATGTGGGAAAGGGAAGGGGGGGAGAGGGCATGGGGAAAGGAGAGGGGCTACGATAGCCAGGAAGAAGGTGAGGGGGAATCTGATGGAGAAGATTTGAACAAAGCTGATGAGGAAACCTTGCAACGAGCAAAGGAAAGGATGGATGTGGAATTCAACAAGAACGCTCTAAGGCCTGGAGACGAAGGATACGAGTACGATGTAAGGAAAGAGTTCCACGTAGACGAAGATGCGTCCAACGACTGGGACGAAGAGGAGGAAGAAGACTGAAGAATTCAGACAGTGAATGCACTGCCTTTGCTATAAGTGAATAGCACGCAGACGCAGGGCAATGGTTACATCGAGCGTGTAGTGGGTAGAGGGTGTGAAAGCACATAGCTAGCGATCAAAAGCAACAGTGGGGTGGGAACGCATGAGCTGCTCTCTCAGCAGAAGTCGTGGGGCCCACACTCTCGCGTAGAGAGAGCGAGAGAGAGAGTCTGGATATGTCCCTTCTCTCTCGCTTCTCTCTCGCTTCTCTCTCGCTTCCCTCCCCCTTCTCTCTCCCTTCTCTCCCTCTCTCTCTCTCGCTCTCTCCTCCCCCCTCCCCTTCCCCTTCTCTTCCCGCTTCCTCCCCCTTCTCTCTCCCCCTCACTCCCCCTTCTCTCCTTCTGATCAATAACTTGGTTGAATCTCGTCTCTCCGTCTATCCCTCTCGTGTATTCTAAAATAACTGTTTTTATATCTGTACCATATTGTCTACCTTTCTTGTCTCACATCTGTTCTCTATGTCTCTTTATGGTGCTACGTCACTGTCGCATGTTCCGACTCCTTGTTACACTAAAATATCTTGAGATCTTTTGCTGTTGTATTTTCTTCTGTAATAACGACCTTATTTCACGCAATGCAACAGTAAAGCGTGTCTGCATGTGATTATATGCATATAACGAAGCAACCACTGATTTTAACCTGCCGAATCTTTCTGAATGCAGTGTGCCTTGCTGAATCTAATAAAACAACTTTTCACATCGTTGATACAGAGTTCATCAGAGACAGTGAAGAACATGCGTTTTCTTGTAGGTCTCAGTTGTACGCGTACAAAGAAGGACAAAGATGTGAGTGTGTATTTGGCGTTTATGCACTGACCCGTTCATGCACTACTCGTGCGTATCGATGAACGCATTACGTAGTAGAGTAGAGAAATTATCATGAAGAGTTTTTGTTATTTTTTGTTTTTTTGTGTGTGTTTTTTGCTGGCAAATTTGCTCAACAAAAACATGTAGATAGTTAACAAGGAGACGTTGTAGACTATCATAGACTCCATAATTCGTTGAAAAAATAAAATCCCTAAAAGCGTGCGTCGCTTAGTAATATTCTAAAAAAAAAAATACTGACGAATACATACCATTTGACAGGTAAGAGCAATGTGAAGTGCTAATATCCGTAGCAAGAACAGGGTATGAAAAGATAAAATATATCGATCGACTCGAGATAAGATTAATCGGGGTCTTTTATTGGCGGGGAGCTTGTGCAAATGCAGAGGCCGCGAAGTAAATAAATAAAATCGACTGGGTAAAATTAGAAGGAATGATCTACAGGAAGGAACAACGAGAGGAAAAGAAATGAAAAAACAAAACTAGAGGTGCAATTAATTACCAACAAAGAAAACGAACCGAAAAAGAATAAACAAGCAAACGAAACAACGCTATGAACATAGAGAACAAGACAACTGCAGGAAAGAACAGAAGACTGCGAAGGACAGTCCGTCCTCTCAGTCGTACAAGTGGATACCTCTCAACGCCCTCCCTCACACGCCAATATATCCATTGCTCATACGCAAGTCATTATCACAACGGATGTCCGCATACCAGACTGCTAGAAAGAGAAGGCTGTACCTCTGGATATCAGACGTTCCGCTCCTTTTCCACAGCTGACATCATCACTACATGTCCCCCTCACTTCTCCGTGCCCCACTCCTCCGTTGGAAGACGGCGGTCCATATCGCTGCGTTTGCTTCGTCTCGACCTCACCCATAACTAGAATTCGGTGTTACTTGTTCGACTGCCTTACTTAGACTCGATGACCTGAGCTTCTCCCTCGATTCCCTCAGCAGCCTCTCCCTCCGCTCCCTCAGGAGGGAGGTCTCCCTCGCGAGGATCGCTCACGTTGAGAGATAATCCGTACTTGGACTCCAACTGATCAACTTCTGCCTCGAAAGAATCGAGATCAATGTCCTCAGGAACTGCAGCAATCGATCTAAGCTGGAAAGACTACGAGAGCGAAGCAAGCGAAAGGAGAAGAACGAATATGAAGGGCAAACAGGGAATAGAAAGGGGAAAGGGGAGGGGAAAGGGAAGGGGAAAAAGGAAAGGGGAAAGAGAGAATGTTAGATGCATTCAAGCGGGTTTATGCCGATGACTAGAGGACAAAGAGATAGACTGATTGAAAGGGAGATAGATTCAGTACGAGCGAAAGAGATGAGGCGTGTGTGTGAGGAGGCAAGCGTAAGTATACACTGTATATGCTGTATGTGCTGTATATGCTATACATGCTTATATGCTAGTGCAGAAGCGTAGAGCATGTGAAGTTTAATGTCGCGTGAGTAGGCTGTAAGTATATCTGTATATTGTTGGTCCTACCCCAATAGCTCCGTTGTCTTGAAGCCCAGAAGACGACTCAGAGTTGAGATCCTTGACGATGATTCCGTAGCGGTCAAGGAGGTCGAGGAAGACGAGGAGGATGTCGGGGTGGTAGGGTCCGAAGGCCTCAAGAGAAAGCATTCTTATAGCACCGGAATAGGCAGCAGGGCTCTGGGTAGAGGGAGCTCCTGTGAGAAGAGTGGGGAAGGGAAAGGGGAAGAGAGTGGGGAAGGGGATACGTAAGGTGAGGCGAAGGACAAGAGACCGAAAGGGGAGGAAGAGAAGGGGAGGAAGAGAAGGGGAGGAAGAGAAGGGGAGGAAGAGAAGGGGAGGAAGAGAAGGGGAGGAAGAGAAGGGCAGAAGGAGGGGATGGGAAAGGGGAGGAAGAGAAGGGAAGGGAGGGGAAGGGAAGGAAAGGGGAGAGAAAGGGGCGTGAATATATTGATGCAGTGGCGATGGTGGAGATTAAAGAAGAGAAAGAATGAAGGAGGAGAGGATGGGGGGAAGGGCAAGGAGGGAAGAAGGAGGGAAGAAGGAGGGGAGAAGGGGGGAGAAGAAAGAGGGAAGAAGGAAGGAAGAAGCAAAAAGGGAAGGGTAGGGATAGGGGAAGGGGGGCAGGGAGCAGGGCGAAGGGAAAGGGGAAGGGAAAGGGGAAGGGAAAGGGAGCGGGTGAGAATAAGTGGGAGGGGGAGAAGAAACAGAGAAGGGGGTTCGAAAGTGATAAGAATAGGGATGAGGAGGAGGAAGAGCGAGTGGGACAAAGGGGAGAAAAGGGGAAGGGAAGGGAGAAAAGCAGGGGCGGTAAAAGGGAGAGAAGAGGAATGGGAAAGGACGAGGAGAGGAAAGGGGCGGGGAGAGTGAGCGAATAGAATAAAGGAAGATGAGATCGAGTTAGAGACAGCGAGGGAAAATGATCAATTGAACAGGTAAGACCGAGAAATCATTAGCACGAGATAAGATCCGCGAGAACGGAAATATACGCGTGTATATATATACATATTGAACGTGCACAACCACATCGGGAATGAGGCGACAAAGAGAAAGATAACGAAAGAGATGTGAAGTGTGGTAAGATATAGCAAAAGGCGCAATGTGCAGGAATGTCAATAATCGAGAATATACGAAGAGAAACAAGGAAATCTTATATGATAGGCGTACCGCTGAAGATGTACTCGGGCATCATCTCGGAGAGAGACTTCAACACCTCCTTCTGGTCCACCTCGATGGGGGACTGACAAAGAAGGTTCACTCCGAGGTCTCCAGCGATCAGGGAAATACGAGAAGAGGCAACAGTGGTCTGTGATAATGAGAAAACCATGCGCAATCAACACCGAAGTAATCCCGGAGAAACGTCGGTATATGAAAAAGTATCGCTACCGTGTTAGAACACTGAAATACACGATATACAATATAAAATACAAAGCGAATGCAAAACTATACGCTGTGATGGCGCGTGTATAAGAGAAAATGGAGTAGTTCATGGAATAAACATACCTTGTGCTTCTTGTAAAGAACCTTGAAAATGTCCACAGGCTCGTACACTCCATCGGGTCCGAATCCAGTGATCAAGAAGTTGTTCACAGGGTCAGCGGTACGGCGCTCACGGTGGCGAATGCTCACGTCCTCGTTCTCGAACAAGTCGGGGGTGGTGGAGTTGAAACGAGCAGGCACAGAAGTGAGCTGCCTGACAATCTTCGAAGCTCTTCTAGTAAACATCTGAAGAATGCACATGAATGCAAACAAAATAGATTAGAAAACATAGAAAAAGACGAACACGTAAAGCGAATATACTTGAAAGGACTTTTCTTTGGGGTGGTATGCAAAAATAAAAAGAGGCGAGAAATGATAGAGATAAACAGTCGGCGAATGTAAAGTGATAAAAAGATTGGGTCCCCGATTCTATCCACTTGAATTTCTAGAATAGTAGAGCAATTAAAATAAAGAAAGAGTGTTTGAAGCGCTGCAATCGCATTAACTCAGCGTGTAGAGAACAATGTCGTACACTGAACACGAAAGATTTCGATGACATATTGAATTAAAAATCGTGAGAAAAGGATGGTTAATGTTTTCATATGTTTTCAAGCTGATAAAAAATCGGAATATAAGATCAATCTTATTTCCTACCTTCGTGTCAGCAAATGACGGTTGACAACGAAAAATACCCTTATGTAGTTGATGTGTTATCCAATCCTACAAAATGTCATTCAATATTAAACACACTCAGCCATGCATATGAATATGGTTGGGATTTTCGATGAGAATACTTATGTATTTTATTTCAAATATGCTACAAAAAAAAAAAAAAAAAAAAAAAGAGAAGGGACCAATCGAACTAGTAATGCAATTGGTCTAGAGAAAAACATGCAGTGAGATAGTAATCGCTATAATACTGTATTTATCTTTTATTTTTGACCGCCATTGTGAGAGTGTGTATTTTAATATGCATCTGTTCTGAGCATGTTCGTGTGGTGGACCTGTAGTACATAATTTTTACTAAACATTGCAACAGTTCTAACTAGATGCGATTTATTAGCGACTGCAGAATGTGTGCGCTGAAATACGTGTTCATGGTATACCTCCCTTTAATAAAATACAGTAACTCAAATAAGATGTTTTAGAAAAAGATTTAAAATGCGATGATATTCTCTCGCAACTTTCATACGACCCCTCCTCCCCCCCCCCCCCCCATGCCCCTATCCTACCAACCGCTCCATATTTTATCTTTCTCAGAAAGAACTCCCTTCGCCTATCTCGGCAAGTGGTCTCTCTATATCCCCTCCTGCCTCCCGTCCTCATCGCTCTCCGTCGCGCCTCAATCATTCGGTCTAATCTCTCCTACTTGACGCTGACTCCTCGTCTACCCTTTTTCCTTTTTCCTCAATCTCTCTCCTCCCCCAACCACCCAACCGTGTCTGTCTTTTGTTTGTATACATATGTATAGCATTGGGCATTAATTGTATTACATGTCAAGTGGCTTTGGCTAAAGGCGCTGCGTTGTTGTAGTGCACGTGAACAGCTACTAGCTCTAACCTTCGTTAAGTTGAGCTGGGCTAGAGCGTGATCATTCAGATGGATAAAGAAATTAAAAACGAACTGGAGCACGTACTACTAAATGATGTTTATTACGTAAACAAAAGCTAGGATTGCCTAGCATTATTCCTGAAGCGTAAGTAAGGTATGTAACTACTCTTAGCAAGCATACAAAGCATGTTAGACTTTAAACTCTGGGGATAATTCTGCAGAAATCAATGCTAACAGCGCAATTTAACAAAAGTACTCAGCCGTAAAGGGCCTACAAGATAATATATATAACATATTGTAACATGCATTTCACAAGAACATGTGGAATATAAAAATAAAGAGTAAAACAGTGTGACTAACAATAAAAACAAAAACAAAGAAAAACAAAGAAAAACAAAACGAATAGAGTAAAACATATAATGTTAATCGAAACTAAACATGCAAAGTAAAACAATAAAAAGTAACAATGCTGATCAAGAGGAGAGAGAGATAGAGGCAGAGAAAATGGGGAATTAGGAGGCGGTAAAGAAACGGTTTAGAAAGGGAAAAAATAAGAAAGTGCAATAAAAAATAGCACCCTGATGTAATTAAAAAGTGTGAGAAGTCGCATATGCATGAAAATCAGTAAACGCTCGACGGCATTGCACGATGTTTAAGAATGTCAAGAATCTCAGACATCATATTATATAGAAAGAAATGCGAAGTAAACAATGTATGCATGCGGAAACACTAGCATTCATACACACACATTCGCATCGAAAGATTACGTAAACACACTTGTGAGTGTGGATAACGTTGTGAATAAGGGAAGAAAAAAAGGATGAACTAAAATAAAATACGAATAGCAAAATGGTATAGGATATAAACTAGAAAATAATTACTTTAACAAAAAATCTAAAGTTTATCGCTCCACTGCGGAGGTCCTTGAGAACTGAGGGAGTCGTTGGCATTCGTGACTAGGTTGGCGACGCTTTGGATGGGTTTGAAAGTGCTCATGACGACCTTAGCTGAAATGTTGACAATCCCCACTGCAGTGCCCTTGAACGCTCGTCCCACAGCGTTCTCCTTCTCGTTTGCGACTGGGTTGGAGTGGATCGCCGTGACTACCTCTTCGGCCTCCTCCTCTGGGTCCTCCTCGATCTTCGAGATCGGAGTGAATGTTCCCCCCTGCTTACTCCTCTTGTCATCAACGATTGCTAAGGATCGAGCATCGTTCTTGACCTTGTCCATTTGAATGAGAGTGTTCCCCATAATTATCCTTGAAATGATGGACTTCACCTGCGCCATGTAATGCTGCTTCATAAGATCCACGATCACGTCCATCTGCATCTTCTTGTTCAGCACATAGAACGGCTTCACGTTGATTCCCACGTCTCTCCTATCTAGCAGTTCGCGGATAATGACCCAAGCGAAAGAGGCGAAGGGGATCTTCGATATGTACTTCTCCAAAGGCTTCTTCTTGTTAACCTTGATTGATAAGGAAACGGGGATCGTTGAGAACTCGATGTTGTTGCAGGTAACTCTGTACTCTACTCCGTCGTTTCTGGAGAAGAGAAGGATATCGTTCATGTCTACAGCAGTGTTTGTATTGACAACGTCTCCAACAAGGGAGAGAGGGGGAACAACCCACATCTCTGCGAGAAAACCATCGTTGAGGAAGAGTCAGGGAGCACGACACTGAGAGCAGGTGTTACGTTCACGATACGGTTGCGGAATCCCTCGGGAATAGCAGAGTTCCCGCATGTCAGAGCGAGAGGAGACTGTGATAGAGGAGCCACTTGAGAAGCACTGACTCTAGATAATGCATTGGCAGATGTTCTGCTCATGGAAAGGTCTGTGTGTGAGTCGAACAGCTGCAGCTTGTAGTCGTGGATCAGCATACGTTTGAGTCTGATGGGGACGAGGCCAATGAATGGAGAATCTACGTGGCGGATGTCACCAAGTAATTGATGCTGGACTCCCATGAGGTCTGACTTCGCGAGGAGTTGGCTAGAAGTGAGGCGTGAGAGATGAGGGAGGGACTTGGTTGGTACAGCGATTGCTGCTGGTTGGCTTATGCGAGACTGTTTGTACTGATCATTGGGGATGACTTTATCGCAGCAAGCGAAGAAGCTGAAGGGATCAAAGACTAGCTCAGACGGGTCATGGGTGTTGTGCACTCCGAACCCAGCGGTGATATCCATGAGGGTGAGGATGTTCGAGACGACTACATCGTCGAGTCTTATGACTACTGGGTGGCTCTGCATATGAACAAACAGCTGCTGGATCGCCAAGGCAGAGGAGGCTGAGTTCTCTCCTGGGACGGTAGTGCGGAGGAATACTCGCATGAATGAAGATGGCTGCTTTGGGTCGTATTTCCTGTACGACGCACCGGGAGCTAGGGGCAGCAGCTTCTGACTCCATGCAATCACCGGATAGGATTGTTGAGAGGGAAAAGGAGAGAAACAGTCGATTTGGATTCCTGCAAGGCGGAGATCGGCAGTGTTGGTTTCGTTGGACTGGTTGAATTTCCCAGTGATGTTGAAGAGTGAGATGCCGAAGAGCTTGGTGCTTTGGGTCATGGACTCTGCTGCTCTGTCTACTCCTCTCCTACCATTCCACTCACCATCTCTGGCTTTCCTTGTCCATTCGCTCTGTTCTTCCTGTTCAACCAGTCAGAGGAGTGTGACTGGGAGGCTGGGATCACATCGCTCACGCTGCTGAGGGATAATCCTGTGGTTCTGTTGATGTCTCCGATGATGCAGAGGGGAGGAGAAAGGGTAGGAATAGTGTTCTGTAGTGACGCAAGTTTCGTTGTCGCTCTTGAGAACCTGAACAAGTCAATGCTGGTAATTGGGTTAACGTAGAAAGCTAGTAGTTCCGTGTACACCTTAGAGACGTTCGTTACACAAGCGTTCTTCCTCCCTCCCCTTCCGCCCACCAGAGGACCGTTTCCTGCGGTTGCGTTCGCTCTGACCCCGTCGTCGACTACGACGAGAGAGAATCTGTTAATGGAAACCTTGAAGAGAGTGTGGGGAGTCGAGTTATTGTTTTGTTGTTTGTCCCTTAGGTTGTCCATAGAGATCTCACTGTAAAAGTCAGGCAGGACCATTGAACCCGTGCTCAGGGAAGCGTATCCCGTGTACAAGGCAACCGTCTCAGAGAGGGAGTGGCCGTAGTCCTTGAGGTTGGCGAAGTAGTCCGCAGTAGCCATGCATTTTGAGATCGCGCAGGGTGAGAAGCGGAGCACTCTAGCAGCGCCCAGTGCGTGCACAGACGCTCGCACACCGTACCACCTCACTAGAGGAGCGGGCCCAGAGGCAGCGGAAGCGGGAGAAGTGGCAAAAGAGGGCGAAGATGGGGAAGAAGTCTCAACATTGAGCGAGGAGTAGTCGGAGGAGTTGTGAGTGAGATATATGGGCGTAGGGTCAGTGATGATGAAGTCGACAGAAAGCGTAGCGTCCTCTAAAGCAATCGTCATCTCCACGTCATTACTCGATGATCTAATGCTGTCGCTCGTAGCATCAGAATTCGATACAGAAGACCTTCTCAAGTCCACAGACGAATCCTTTCCATCTCCGCACGAAGGCATCTTCTGAGTGGCAAACATCCTGAACTGAATGCAGCGAGGCATGTTGAAGTAGGAGAAGGCGTATGAGGAGAGGGAGTTGGGGACTAGGGCGAGAGGGATGGGAGGAGGGACGGAGCACTGGTTGTCGATAGCTTGGACGAGAGAGATGTGGAATCTAGAACTGTTCATGATTGTGAAGAGGGGGAGAGTGAGTTGGAGGGCGGAGGAGTAGAGCGAGAAGGATGCAGGAGAGAGGGCGTGGATGAGTCTTCGTTGGATCTTTTCCATCTGCACATCGATAAACACCTGATCCCTCACGTTCCTCACGTTTACTCTGAACGTTGCGTGGAGTATGGAATCCATGTTAGAGATTCCGCTGGGGATAGCGTGGGTCATAATAGAAAAAACCCCAGCTTTGTCTATACAGAAGCACGTAGACTTCTGCCACCTCCACTTAACTTGCCCCTTATTCGTCTTGCTCGTTCCGCACGGCTTGAGAGAGAGGTAATTTGCAAGCTTAGTGTTGACGTACAGAGGGCGAGAGAAGTCAGAGAACTTGAGCTTCTTTCTTGGTAGGAAGTTGTCGGTAGAAAACAGTGGACCCCTCTCCTCATCAAGTGCTATCGGCATCAGCAAGGAATAATCTTGGCTATCCTCCAGCACTCCCTCACTCTTCGAATCTTCCACGTGTGAGGGCGGGGATCCGGGCAGAGGAGCTCCGGAGGGGGAAGAGGGGGAAGGAGGGAGCTCAGAAGCATATGAAGAAGCAACGAAGGAAGAAGAGTTGCGATCCTCTCCCAACAGTTCATCGTTGATATCATCCTCACTCTCTTCTTCTTCTAACTCCTCTTCCACAACCGCAGACTCGTCCTGGATCTTTTTCCTGATGTCTTCAGTTTCAGAATCCTCAAGCTCCTCGTCCTCCAGCACCGTTTCGAAGGCCTTGTGTTCGGCCTCGTGTCTCCTTCCCTCCTGCTCAGCAGAAAACTTGGCGGAGGGGACAATGAGATAGTCCTGTGACCCTTCGTCTGCCGCGCCTACGTCGTCACACTGGATGATGTTCATGCTCCAGATAGTCGAGTTGATCAGCGTGTACTTGGGGTAGATCGTCATCGAGAGAGTCTTCAATCCGTAAATTCCTGGTGCCCTCGAGTATCTCACGATAAAAGAAGCACTTCTGCCCGAGACAGTATCGTTAAGAGTGAACGACTCGCTCACACCCCTCCCAATGAACTCCCGCCCACACTCTCCGTCGAGTCTCTGCTTCCAGCGACGAGCTTTCCTGCTCTCCTGTTGATGACGCTGTAGGACTGAGGACCGAAGAAGCCGTCTACGTGGATCAGCATAGGGGGGACTGAAGAAGACTGTTCGTACTCAGTCTTCTTCGACATCTGGAATGGAGTAGACTCCTTCGTTGAGCCAGAAGGTTCCGCTTCCTCCTCCGCGTCTTTCGCCTTGGTATTACTGGCAGAAGAAGACTGAGAAGTCTCCAGAGATTTCGAAGGTTTATCGAAGCGAGGGTCGTCGGAGTACCATGGACCGAAGGTCTCCATTGTTGTAGGAGAAGGAGTCCAGTCCAGGGGCATGAGCAGTCTCACGTGAGCTCTCCTCCTGTATTTCAGGAAGGAATTGAGTTTGACATCTGTGTGGATTGTATCGGAAGGAAGACTCCTTCCATCGTCAGGGTTCACTCCCGCCTCGAGCATGATGACGGGGGTAGCTGCACTACCACTGTACACCCACCCTTCTCGGTCCGTCTTCTCGTTCAGGTCAACCTCCCAGTCGCTGAGGCAATAGTATCCGAAGGGAGCAGGCATGGTAGATCGAGGTTGGGGGCAAGGGAAGTTGGACGCCCAGCTGAAAGTGTTGGGAGAGGAAGGAGCCTCCGCCCCGGCTGAGCCGTAGTTGAACAAGGGCTTTCGCAGGTGCAGAGGGAGAGGGGGGGCATGCTTCGGTAACTTCCACCCGAGTGCAGAGGCCTCGTGCTCGTAGATAATCTGGCGAAGAAGAGGAGCCTTAAAGCCAAGGGGCAAAGAGTAGGACTCATTCGACTTCCGTTCCTCAGCCGACTCCCCTCCTGACCCGTTGAACTTCGCGAGAGTGGTTGCGCTGAGGGAATTGATTTTGGACAAGTCCGACTCCTCCTTCGTGGGTTTCTTGTTGATCTTGAGCTTCGAGAAGAAGTTAGAGATTCCGCTCTTGGGTTTAGCCTCGGCAACCTTTTGTTCATCAGACTGGCACGTGGAGATAAACTTAGAGAAGCGCATGAGATCGTCGCGCATGTACGGGTAGTTCAACGCTGCGTTTCCGAATGCAAAGCAAAGAGGAAGGTTTGTTCTGTTGTTGATGAAGCAGTCTGAATAAATCACTACGGAGAGCGATGCGACGGAAGGGAAAAGAGAAGGCGTGTATGAGGCCTGGTGCACGCTGGGAGAGGAAGGAGTATAGCCCTTGGAACTAGAGATAGACATAGACCTCCTCCTTGAAGAGAAGCTGAGAGCATGTGCCGACTCGGGGGATGCGTGGATATTCGCTCCATCGGCGTAGTACCCATCGAAAACATTTTCAGTTGCGTAGACGCTTCCAGGGGAATTAGAATGTAGCTTCCCTCTCACCCAGAAAGAGTCGGGACCCACAGCCTGCATGAAGTTGTGCATTCCATTATCCAAATCGAGACGGAAGGCGATCTGAGCTCCTGGCTTAGAGTTAGAAAGAGTGGACAAGACGTAGGAGGAGGATGCAATCGAGTAGTTGGTCATGATGACTTGGTCAGAGGAGGAGTCGGCTCCCATTCCGGCATCAGATGATCGTAGAGAGGAGTCTTCGAAGCCTTTCCGCTGACGTTGCACGCATACACATGAAGAGGCTGAGAGTACTCGTATCCCTCGCAGGACAGTCTAATTCTGGGAACCATGGCAAGGAGGGCCTCCGGAATTGACGGAGGAACCGCAACGGAGCTCACGCTCGACGAAGCAATGGAAGGCTGTCCATTGGCGGAGAGAGGGGAGGAAACAGTGGTTTGATTGATAGCGTACTCGGAACTTGAGGTTCCCCTGTTGGAGGCGACTCCGAACGTGTTGTTTCGGGGATTCGATCTCTTGGACCTGCAGATACTGGCATCGAGCGAAGAAACTGATGAGTATAGATCGTCCACTAGCGCTGCGTGCTTGAATCGCAGGTTGGTTTGGAGAGAGGAGACGCAAAGGATCTGGTTGATGCTCTGCCAATCGATAAAAGGCAAGGAGCCCGTTGACCCACTCGGAATCTCTAGCTTAGAGAAGGGAACAGACTCATCGCCGTAAGTCACGTCTAGAGATATAGTCACAGGCTTAGCGAGGAGGTTTTGGAAGCGAATGGGATGCTTCACGGACAGAAGAGTGGAGCCAGAGTACGACTCCATATACACATCGTACATGTACGGCAGAAGCATAGGTTTCCTCTCTGCCCTTTTGTAGTAAGCCGCCCCACTCACTGCCTCTTTGAACCCGACTACTCCACACGAAGCATGTGTGATCATAGCAGCCTTTCTCTGAGGAATGGGAATGAGTCCGCTTGAAGAAACTCGGTTCAGAGGAAGAGACATCTCTGTAACTGCATGCATCAGCACCCATCCGTTCGCTCCACCCTCAGGTCCAAATCCGATTACGGTGGAGATTTCTCCGTGTGAACTGTCGTCTTTGTAGCTTCCAATCGAGCTAACTCCGTTGCCGTTGCTGCTCATACTAGTAGGGTCATTCACGGTCCCACTCACGCTGTCCTCCTCCGCGCTGTCTCTGTCGTCATTCTCCTCAATCGTCTCCGGCACTCCTCTCGCAGAAGCTTGCTTAGCAGAGGAGACAGGGAACCCCCAGAGAGACCAGTCGGAGGGGTCATCGGAAGGTGCTAGGGACGAAGTCACGATTTCGTACGAATCTATCTCAACTGGAGTCGAAAACACGAATTCCAACTCAAGGCTTTGCGTCTGGATGTCCAGGGAGCACCCATAGGTAGAGTCCGTGGTGCTGGTAAGGAGCGAGAATGCTGTCATCCTGTTCTGCTGGATCATGTGTCTCGCAGATCCGTCGATCAGTTGGCGAGAAGAAGCTCCTCTGACGACGAGTCCATCTTTCTTCCCTATGATGGTGTCTATGATGTAAGCTGGAGTGATGAGGCACTGCCTGTGGAAGAAATTAATCGAGGCAATCGAGATGTTGGTCGAAGACCCTCTCGTCTTCGTTACTTTCAAACGTACTCGGCTATATCTGTCTCCAGGGAGGTGGCATTTGAGGGGAGAACTCCACGTAATGTTCGTCAGTTCAGCAGGAGAAGAGTGACGAGAGATGTGGCTGTGTTTGGGCACAGGGAGCGAAGAAGGAGAAATGGGAAGTGATGAGGAGGCAGGCGCAGATGAAGGGGCAGACGCAGATGAAGAAGCAGTGGAAGAAATGGATTCCTTGAGGTCCATTGCGTCTCTGTGGAGAGGGCGCATCTGGATGTCAACTACGCGGCACGCATCAAGCGGAACGATGAAGGAAGAGTTCGCGGGAATCGTAGCGAGAGTGTGCAAAAGACCTTGGTGAAGGTACTTTAGCGACTGGCGGAACGGGGACGGTGCCTTGCTCTCATCAGTTGGAGATGAATGGGGGGGCGATGGCGAGGAAGCTGAGGGCTCCCAAGAAAATGAAGAAGACTCTGCACGGTTCTGAGACGATGTGGAAGAGGGTGAGGAAGAAGTGGAAGATGATGAAGATGATGAAGACGATGATGAAGAAGCTGATGAAGATGAGGACGAAGGTTGGGCAGTCGATGTTTTGGGTGTGGGAGTACTTCTGGACTTATCAACGTATTCCACGAGGGGTCTCCAGTGCTCGATGGGGAGATTGTGGGGCAGGTGGTCGGGAGAGTATGTCGGGTAGTATGACAGATACGCGTCGCCATTGAAGTACTCTGGCGCGTCCCCTGTGTCCCTGTACAAGTCCTGTTTCGAAGAAGGAGACCTCAAAGGTTCATTATATTGCTCTGTCCCTACGACACCTAACGAATCAGAAGAGAAGCTCCTGGAGGGGTCAGTGAGGAAGGGGGAAGGCGAAAAAGTGGGAGACCCTCCGCTGCGGGGGAGGAAGCGCGGAAGGAAAGCGACGAAGAGGTAGCAGAGCCCTTGAGCTGCAGCTCAGGAGTGTTTCTGAGGACTTCTTCTGGGATGCCAGTGGGGCTTGTCATCAACACCTCCTCTATCGGGCGCATCGCACTCCCCCCACCCCCGCGTCTTCTCCGTCCTCTCCCTCTTCACCAGCGATTCCGTAGAACGCGCACTCTTGCGGCTCATCTTCCTCTGACATGCGGAGAGGATAGTAGAGTGCACTCTTGAGGAGCAATTGCATGGGCTCGCAGGTGTCGTTTCTGACTTCGTATGCACTCGTAACATCGAAGAAGGTTGTGTTTAGCACAACAGAAGCGTTGATCGCTATTGCAAACTGTTTGCTTCCAAGGTAGAAGATGTGTCTTCCTCGAATGTAAGGGGAGACGTTGTGGAGAGTACCAATATGAGGGAAGTAAAACGATAGAGCAGGGGTCGAAGAGGAGAACAGCAACGAAGACTGTGCTAGCCCTACCACGTGCCCGTTTCTAACTACAGAAGCGTTGCGAGGCCTTCCATCTCTGCAGCTCTTGAGCTCTGCATTTCTCCTCACAGGGGCAGCGGAAGCAGGACGGTATGAGTTCGCTCTCTTTGCTCCGCTAGTAGGCCAGACGGAGAAGGACACTCCGGATTTGTTCCTGACACAGAGGTAGGAAATATCCCCTGAGGAAGAAAGGGGCAGCTGAACTCTGGGAGCGACCATGATGGAATTAGCAGCATATGTGAGCATCGACAAAGGTTTCGGTTTGGACGCAGAAGTGGAGGCCATGGCGGCGGTGGAGACTCTGAGCAGATCAGAGAGGAGCTTTATGAGCGAAGGACTAGCACAGAACCTCACAGCTCCAACGTCTATGTTCACCTGTAAGCGTTGCTTAAGCTTGTTAGAGTGGTGGTGGTTCTGGGCAGCAGATGGCCTGCCTCCCTCGCCGGACCCGTCGCTCGCAGACTGTGTAGCCTCGTATTTGTTCGTGGACACTGCAATGTGGATTTCCGTGTCGCTAAGAATGGCGTCGTACCCCTTATGCACGCTGCTCTTCCCATGCAGAGCTACCTTCATTCCCACTCTGGTGCGAGAGACGGAGAAGTGGTTGCTAGTCTTCATGTCGACTGAAGAGAGGAATAGCTTCACAAGGGGAGAGTGGAGCTTATTCGTCTCGTCACCCACCGCGACCTTGATCTTCCCTATAGAAACCTTCATCACCGTCCACACGTGAGGACTTGCTCTCTGTGCATACTTTTCTGAGATTGAGGCATATAGCTTGCGCACTCTTTTCAGCGCTAGCTGGTGGTTTCCGGAGTGTTTGAAGGTGTGCTTCACTAATTTAGGTTCCTTCGAGGCGATCAAAGCAGACTTTTTCATCATCTTCTTCGAGTGGATCGAAGGGGAGAAGAGACTCGAACCCTTCGACCTCGAGTTGTCCGCTAGCAAGCAACACAGGTTTCCTATCAAATCGACGAAGTAGGAAGCATCGTATTGGTACTGCAGAAGCTCCAGACTCGTCCAGATGAGGAAAGAGTCGTCTTCTTTTGAAGAAATAAACGTCCTTCGCACGATCGAGTCCGTCTCACTGTCCAAGAATTCCTCAGTAAGTGAATGGTCGGTAAATGACTGGGAGGAAGACTCGGAGGCAGAAGAAAGAGAAGAAGAAGAAGAGCTATTGAGGTTAGAGGAAGAGGACCTACTGTCCGCTATGCCGTCAGGGTTGCTCTGAGAAGAGGAAGAGGAAGAGGAGTGGTCGAGGAGGTCAACTCCTGCCCCTGTAAAGTCAAGTGAGATTCCCATTGCTGCCATGTAGAGCTTGACGTTCTCCATGATAACTGATCTCATGCTGTCCTCGAACACTAGGGTGTCGTGGGAGATCGAGGGGGCTTTGACGATCGTATTGGAGACCAGAGAAAACAGTCCAGGAGCTTCCCTCAATCTCTGCATCATCGCGTACACTCTCCTCTGATTGTTAGCTGTCAGCGCCACCATTCCTGCGAGGAGACTGTGGTTCTGGGAAGCAGCAGCCTTCTCCATCAATGAGGAGATATCTTCTGTGATCCTCAGAGCCCCCGCTATATCGCTGAGGGAGAATGTGACGAAAAAGTTGCTGATCCTCAGCACAGCTCTTCGGATGACCACTCCTGACTCGTCAATGTAAGCGTCCGGGACCTTGGTGTATAGCTCCAGGTCGAAGGGGTCATCTGGGTTGTAGCGAAGCTCCAATTCGTCTGCTGTACCCACATCAGAGGAGTAAGTTCCCTCCCCGCCCGTCTCAGGCACACAGCGGAGGGTATTGCGCGTGATCGAGTTGTCTGTCAAGAATCCCACCTTGTTATCGTAGCTTGTGCGCAGCTTTAACGTGCAGTCGAAGGGAAGGATGATAGGCGAGAAGCGAGAGGGAGAGGTATGTGAGTAAATGCAAGAGACGATCTTAACGTCGTTACATGTGAAGATCATGTCGTCCTTCGTGTGGTTAACGAGGATGTTTTCTTTCGAAGCTACTTCTGTGAAGAGCTCCAAAATCTTAAAGTTCCCGAAGATGACAATCGCATTCACAGGGTTCTCCTTCGCTCCCGTGTTTCTTCTGCTTTCCCTTGAGTCGTAGTCTCCCTGATTCTCCAACAGCTTCGCCATCTGCCAGACAGGGATTCCCACTGCGCAATTAGAGGGGCGGGGGGCATTTAATGTTCTCCGCAAAGACAAGAGCTGTGCGAGGCTCTTGTTCTCGAGCGCAGGAACGACGAGGAATGAGTTCTCCACTGCGAAGTTGAAGCGGTATTGTTTGTTTCTTGAGACTCTGTTGGGTTTTTTGACGCTGAGGAGGGAATGCTCGAAAGGAAGAGAGCGGTTGAAGGGTGAGTAAGAGAAGAGATTAGAAGCCACTGACACCAGCACAGGCTTCACAAGCGCCAGGAGGTTCGTCACGGCGATCTCGTTGTGGTCGACGAGGCCGTCCTCTCTGTTAATCGCTTTCATCGTGACACACATACGTACTCCTTTCCTCTTCCCCCTCGAGCTTGCAGTTTGCTTCTTCGTCGTAGAGCTCGTCGAAGAAGAGGACCGCGCAGATACCTGTGACTGCTTGTTTATGTGCCTCCTATCCAACGTGAACCAGGAAGAGTCATCTCCTCCAGTTGACGTTTGCTTCGACTTGCCCTGCTCTTCAGAAGTGCTGCTGAGTACTTTCATACGAAGACTGAGGACTGATCCGTACTTTTCGATCGCAGAGAAAGTACCCGTGATCACTCTGTTCAGAACGTTAGCGTATAGCAACTCCAGGGGTCCGTTCTGTCTCGAAATACAGGAGTTGAAGTCGTTCTTTACTCCGGAAGATGACTTGGCTGCATCACCAGCGTTCTCATCAGTGGAGGCAGTGGAGAAAGGAGAGAAAGGGGAGGAAGAGGAAGCAGACGAAGAGCCAGAGAAAGGAGGAGAAGAGGAGGTGGCGGGTACGGGAGAGTGGATGGAGTAGAGCCTGTGAACCTTGTCTTTTCTTATGCACCTTCCATCAACATCGATAACAGGATCAGCAGAGAAGTCTACAGTGCGGTACCTTTTCTTGATGGGAGTGGAAGAATGCTCCTTCTCGTAGTAGTCGGAGACAGAGGGTCTGCCAGAAGAAGGGCTAGAGTGCCCTCCCATCGAAGAAAGCGACTGCGAGTATGGGCGGGACATCGCAGAGAAAGAAGGGCGAGAAGGACTGGGGTGAGCGGAAGAAGAGTGAGGTGGGGAAGGCGTAGAAGTAGAGGTGGAAGCAAAGGGTGAAGACGAAGGAGGGAAGGCGGGAGATGCGAAGGTGGAAGCAGCAGAGGGAGTGGAGTCCTTCTGTGAGCGGAGGTCGCTTCGGAAGAGGAGAGTGGCATCGCTAACATCGACGATCTCAATGTCCTTTACGAGCATATGAGAAAACCTTCCGCCATCCGCGTATTTTTCCACTCCGTACCTCACGTTGGGGACGAGCACACACAACCCCACATCCCTCACAATCGAGACACACGAACCCACGCTCACTCTGCACAGTCTGCGCATGAGTCTATGCAGGATGTCGTCTTCGCTTCCGCACATCGCAGCGCCAGACTTCCTTATGTCCTTATACCCATCGGGGAGGGAGGGCAGCACAAGAGTATCCGAAAAAATATAATCCCTTGCATCCCGGAAGGCGAAGTTGTGTTTCTGACCTATCCCAGCGTTCTTGTTTTCATAAGACATGTTGACTGAAGACCTCGTGATGGGGAGAGAGGAGGGACGACGGGCCATCGACTCAACGTCCGTTACTTCGTTGTTTTTGAATCTGTCGATATCAGACACTAACTTAGACTGCTCTAAGTCTATCATTAGCTTCTCGTACTCCATTGTAAGGACCATAGATGCCTGTTGGCATTGGTAGTCATCGTTGAAGAGCAGAGCGGGAGTCAGCGACAGCTCGAAATGGGAAGTTGACATGTCGACGCAAGGGTATACGCACAACGCAGGGTGGATGGGGACATTCGTGAGGGTAGAAAAGTCAGTGCATTCATAAGATACGCTATTCGAGGCCTTGTTCAAAGAGAAGTCGGTGTATGCAGAGGAGCAGGATCTGCCCAACAGGGCCATTCCAACTATGGAGTCCTCATCCAAGACATACCCCACCTCCCCCGCAGACATTCTTGCGAAAAGATCCCTCCACATCTCTACCTGCTTTTCCAGCAAAGCATGAGAAGTGGCGGTGAGATCTCTTACGAATGAACGAATGCTGCTACGAGTCCACACGGGGACGAGGGAGTTGCGGGGAATGTAGAGGGAGAGCTCGGATCCCACTCTTACGTTAGTCCTCTCAGAGCACGTCAACCTCTTCTCCAGCTTCCTCGACCTCTTGTTGTGCACAGGTCCGTCTGTTTGTCCTTCATGGACGGCAAGCTCTGGCAGGGGACTGGGAGGGGGCGAAGACTTTGCCTTGGAGGAAGCATCTTTATGGAGGAAGCGAACTGCTTTATCTCTTATTGAAGAAACGAAGTGACTCTTTATAAGTCGGAAACCTCCAGCCACACACCTCCCCGCAATCGATACGGCCGGGTCAGCAAGGGCGACAGCGAAGGAAGGTGACGCCTTGAGCTTTGAAGGAGGGGGAAGACAGTGGTGTTGGCGAATAGGTTGAGGTCGATCACTCTCTGAACGCAGGAGATACGGTCCACGTCGAGCGAGAGGTACAACCTGGACGCGTCGAAAATCTTGATCTGAATCTGGGCTACGTTCGATGTGTGTTTGGTCTTTGAGTGGCTGTCCAGTGAGGACGACCACTCGGAGTACACGCTGGGAGATATTTTGGGAGCAGGGTCAGGAGAAATAGTTGTTGAAATAGGAATCACAGAGGGAGGCGAGGGCGAGGGAGAAGCTGGATTTGGTATTTCAGCCCTCTCCTTCTCCTCCTCTAGCTGCCTCCTCATGATCGGGCATGGAAGGCTGCACTTTCTCACTCCAGTAATAGGCTTAGGCAGAGAAGAAAGGGTGGGGAACGGAACTCCATAGTGGATGCACTGGTCGGAGGCGTATGTCATCAGCATCGGCTCAAGGAAAGCAGGGGGTTGATGGGTATGGAGAAAGAAACAGACATAGTGGCGGTGTGGAGAATAGGGCACATGTGAGACTTGAGGAGGGGCAGGAGGCGGATGTCAACGGGAACGTTGGGGAGATTGTTGAAGGCGTCGTGGTAGACACTCACCTTGCTTGTATATAGCTGAGAGAAGATCGAGGGAATGGGAGAGTACAGCAATTGAGAGGGAGTTGTTCCCTTCGAAAGAGAGGACACAGGCAGTTGCTTGCGGAAGATGTTTCTGCAAGGCAGCGTGTTGCCACAGAAGATCGAGGCGGGGCGGTGGCGGTTGAGGTTGGATGAGACCTTGATTCTCCTATCTGCAGGGTCAATCGACGAAAATAAGCCAAGCACTCGCATCGTGTTCTCATACCTGGAATCAGATGAAGAGTTAGGAGACTGGGAAGACGAAGCAGAGGGAGGGGAAGAGGGAGAAGGAGAAGACAGACACCCTGACTTCTCTTGTTCATTCGACGAAAGAACGGATGAATATGGGGTGATTAGGTTGTTTTTCTTTGCGAACTCGAGTCTGCTCTTGATCTGAGAGACGTTGAAGGACGTAACGTCATTCATCACGCAGTCCACGTTGAGTGTAGAGAACTTGACGAGGAAGTCGTTGCGAGGCGTTTTGTTGTGAATGATAGGCCTGTTGAAGCACATCATATCCCTCACAGTCACGAGCAAGCCGTGAGTTGTTGAAGTAGTCACATCGGACTC
Organism: Drosophila quasianomalipes; assembly: GCA_035043665.1. Lineage (NCBI taxonomy): Eukaryota > Metazoa > Arthropoda > Insecta > Diptera > Drosophilidae > Drosophila > Drosophila quasianomalipes. Next base: position 117,679 of record JAWNMU010000565.1, on the reverse strand, counting down.
AGGAATTATGACGCAGAAGGTGGGGCAACGAATTGCAAAGCGGGGCACTCGGCAGACGAACGCTTTGTTGACTGCAGTTGACGCAGAGGAAGAGGAAGGAGGAGTGGGGAGAGAAGAGGGCGCAGAAGCGGGGTTTTCAGCGGGAGACGCAGACATGAGTCCCTTTCGGTACGTAGCCAAAGTCTGGTCTTGAAGGCGGAGGAACGCGGAGATATCTTTCAGAGACCCTCCCTCCGTCGCAAGAGCGGTGAAGCAGGCGAGGAAGGTCTGGAGGAGGCAGTTGTTGAGGTAGTCGATGACGTAGAGGAAGTGCTCCTGTAGGTATACCATTCCGAAGGGGCCCACGTCAACTCCCATTTGGATCGAGTCATCGAACACAAACAAACAGTCCTCCTCCGTCTTCCCCTTTGCAGACGCCTCTGTCTTTCCCACAGATTCCTTGCAGGAAGATGAGGAAGCGGAAGCAGGCGATGAAAGGGGGAAGGGGAAGTCGGAATGATGTCGAAATACTCAGACGATCCAGTAGCTTGAACCTGAGAGCCGAGAACTCCGTCTCCGAAGGCAACGAAAACCTCCCTGCCCATCCTGATCACTGGAAGCATTGCAAGGGCCGAGTCGGCCAGTCCTCCTGCCAAGGAACAGTATAGGTTCACAGCTCTAGCATGGATCTTGGAGTACTCTTTCAGGAAGCGAAGGGAGGAAGGGGAGGAGGATTTCGACGAAGGAACGGCGACGGAGGGGTCGCAAGGGGTGATTATGTGAGCGCGAATGAAGGGCTTCGGAGTGTAGCGAGGAGAAGGGGAGCCCTGGTTGACAGACCCAATTGATTCCAAGTAGTCAACTGCATCAAGCACTGTAGGATCCTCGTTATAGAAGATCAGAGCCCAGTTGTCTTCCATTTCATCCGTGTCCTCTCCTCTCTGCTTCTTCTTCCTCTTCTTCGTATCGCTTGTATACATCGACTTGCTCGGTTCCGCGTCATTTCTCGGCTCTGTACGCTCCTCTTCTCCTCCGTAGATGGCAGAAGACGAAATCATAGAAATCTCGCTGTCCTCCTCCGCGACCCCAGGGACCTTGAGGAAAGCACTGTTGACAGACGACTTAAAAGACTTGTCCTTGGAGAAATCCGACCCGGAGTAGCTCAGTCCAGGACCATCCAGCCTAGAAATACTCTCAGAAGCAGTGCAGCTGTCGGCGAAGTAGTTGGCCGGAGCAGAGCTCGCACTCTCCTCAAAACAACTGCTGCTCACCTTTCTGGAAATCTTCTTAGATTTCTGCGGAGCCTTCTTGAGGCCACTGAGGTTGGCGTATTGCTTGAGGACCGGTTTCGTGCTCTTGTACGCCCTCATCTCCCTGATCGTCAAGAACATCTCCGTTGCCCCCACTAACTTATCGTCCACCATCGTGAACTCGAAACGATCGGTCACAAAGCGACATACAGGCACTGGCTTAATGCGGACCACGGGGGCGACTGATACGAATGCAGCGGTAGGTGGCTTTGTATGGAGGGGAGAGGGACGGAGAACTTGAGCAGGAGTAATGCTCTTCGCGGTGACATGCCCTCCGCAGAGAATTCCCTTGTTCTTGAGACTGTGAATTTTCCCTCTTTTGCTGTATGTTGGAGAAGGAACAGTCTCAGTGCCAAAGATCGCAGGGAAGTTGAGGTTGAGCCGTCCCTCGGACGAGAGCTCTTGTTCGTCCGAGCCCTCCTCCTCGTTCTCTGATCCGCTGTCCTCCTCCTCATCTGTCGAACTATCGGAACCAGACCCATCTGCTCTGCTGACCCCATCTCTCCTCCTTTTCATCATGACTGACTCAGATTGATGGTTCCTAGTGTTCGGCAGATGTAGTAGACTGTCTGGGTCGTAATCATAGTTTTTCTTGAGATTCGTGAAGCTCTCGCTTGTCTTTAGGTTCGATGCGACTCCAACTTCATCTGCTGTTGTGTCCCTGAAGTACTGCACGTCAGCCTGTTCGAGAACAATCGACATGGAGAGGAATGGGCAAGCAGCGATGAGCGAAGGCCATTGGATCGTCTTGTTGAGATGTTTGAGCATGGGAACGTTGTTCGCCAGGCATCGTAAGTCGGGCGCAGAAGACTTCTGGAGCTCCTCCACCATCTTCCTCATCCTTTCCATTGCAGCCTCAGCCATAGCCTGCACCCCAGGGAGACCTTTCAGGGAAGCGAATGAGTCCTCCATCTCTGTGCTGCATCCCGTCTTTTCCTCGCTTGTTGTTCCGAGGCTTCCGCTCGCGTCGCATTCCCTTCCGAAGAAGGCAATGTACACCGAACGAAGGAAATCCTCTCCTAGAAGAGGCAGCGAGGGACTTAGTCTCTGGCGCTGGTAGGCGAAACGGAGGATAAAAGACGCAAAGGACAGGAAAAAGCGAGGATAAAAATTCACCTTCACGCTCCCCACTCGTCCTGCGTGTGAGGACATCTCGAGCATGTCATTGAAGAGTTCCATTCTCTCCTTCTCCTCTATGCTCGCTACCACCTCTTCGTCTCTCATGTTGCTATTTTTGGGACAAGAGCGGGGGAAGGAAGAGGAAGCAGAGAAAGGAGAAGAGGAGTTCGTTGAAGAGACAAAGTTAGCGGTGAGGGACATGTGGGAGAGACTCCGAAGGAACCATTCGATAGAGTACACGAACCCCACTCCCTCGGGCTGCATCATAGACGCCTTTCTCCTCATCCTCTCCTGCGCAGTTCCCTTTCCAGTATTCGATTCGATCTCAGCTGCGAGTGCGGCAGCAGCTGCTCCGGAAGTAACGTCTCCTTCTAGATCGTTGTTTCTGACCATGACGGGAAGGATCTGTACCAAGTAATCATCATAGCCCTCGGCATACACGTATGCATGAGTGGCGGAAAGACAAATCCTCTTCGTCGACACCCCTTCCTTCGGGGAGTTCTTCGTCTGTGCAACTCCCCTTCAGTACCCTGTCCTAGTCCTTTCCCCACCCCTAGTCCCTTCTGCGCTCCGAGGCGACTGCTCTCGGGGGATTGGGCTGGGGGCAGGTCGGAAGGAGAAGGCGGAACAGAGAAATCGTTGGAGCAGAAGTCAAAGACGAAGTTGGGGAAGGTTATTTGGAGAGATGGGCAATAAGAGTTTTCGAGGAAGGAGAGGCTCTCGTCGTTGAGGACGACCGAGTGATATGACAGGATTGGGATCTCATAGGGGTTGCTTGCCGTCGCTGTGAAAAGACGGGCAGCAGCAGCCTCGGCAATGTCCTCGTCCACCCCCTCCTCTAACTTCATCATCGAGTCGGACCCGGAGTGAGAAAAGGCAAGGAACTCCGAGAAGGAGGATCCGTAGTGGTTACAATATGTGTGCCTACCGAAGACTACGTCCATTGTAGTGCATAGCATACCAATGCGAAGAGATGTCAGACCCAGAGACTCTGCGAGGGAGACAGAAGCAGAGGACGAAGACCGAGAAGAAGCAGCAGCAGCAGAAGAAGAAGAGGAAGAGGAAGAGTGCGAAGTAGGAGAAGCTGAAGACTGCTTTTCGTTCTTCGGTTGCTTGTGTGAGTTTCCAGAGATGAAGATATTTCTTGTGGAGGCAGTAGAGACAACGAACTCGATCATGTTGAAGGCAGGCTCAGTCAAGTGCACGAAAAGCTCAGTGGTAATGTCGACGCATGTGAGCTCGATCGCAAGCTCAGAAGGAGGAGGACGAGAGGGAGGGAAGGGCGAGGGGGCAGAAGCAGAAGAGGACGAAGCAGAAGCAGAAGAGGAAGAAGGAGGAGGGGAGAAGGGAGAAGAAGACCCGCGTCTGTTTGCGCTTGAGAAGTCAGATTGAGAGTTGCTACTCTTATGTGCGTCTCTGGGTACTCCATCGGAAGAGGAGGCAAGGTGGATAGTGGTGGTAGGAACGGATGGAGTCTCCGAGACGATCAAGACAGACAACGAAGGCATCAGCACGACAGGGGAGACGACGGCAGCAAAGAGGGGCGTAGGGGAGATGGAGCTCTTGAAAACGGAGATGTGCGTGAGGGTGAATGAACAATTGATGGACTTCCCTGAAAGCGATGTCTGTCCCTCGGTTTGTGAGTCCACCTGGTTCCCGACTGATAGGTCCCCAATGTTGAAAAGCAGTAGATCGCTTACATTACTCGGCATTCCTTCGAACATCACACAGTTGGCGTCCTCCTGGTGAGACCCATGATCCATGGCTCTCACATGTTTCGACTTGTGGAAGGGAGAGGCTCTGATCACCCGGTGGAGTCCTCTGATCGCATCTGCGGTGGCAGAAGGGGGCAAGAGTACTCGTGTGGTTCAACGAAGAGGCTGCCATTGTCACAGTAGTGTAGCTGCTTGGCGATGCTTCTGGTAGTAACCATCCGCATGAAAAGTGAGTTCATGTGCAAGAGAGAGGGGTAAAGAGAGAAGACGGGATGATCGGAACGCACACGTCACCCACAGATAGCTCAACGCTGATCAGAAGAGAAGAGTCGATATTAGAGGGTCTTTCTCTTCCTCCTCGCTCTCCGCCACGTCTCTCCCATCCCCTTCTACTTCGCTCTCACCTCCACCTTCCCCGGAAGAAGGGTTCGCGCTCACGTCAATCGATAACTCCACGTTCTCTTCCTCACCAGATGTACCCTTTCCAGCGCCCGCCGCCTTCTCCCCCTCACTCGCATCCTCTTCCTCCTCGATGGCCTCCTGTTCATTCTCCTCTGCAACGTCCCCCAGATTAGAAGAGTGTGAGTTTGATGTGTGTAGATTGGGGTCGTTGTTCGGAGTCTCCGCAACCTGATGCTTCAACAGGGAAGAATGCTCCACATCGACTGCGGTGACTGCTGCTAGCTTCTCTGCTACCGCCAACGTCCTCTTGGCGGCAACCCCTATGAATTCGGAAACCGACTGGGTCATCGTCTCGAAGCAAGAGATGTTCCAGTCGCATACCACTCCGCTCAGACATTCTGAAGATACAGTAAGAGGAATAGAGAACGCTCTACGAACATTCGCAACCATCATCTTGGCCAGTTCGAGTTCTCTGTCCATTGTGGCAGAGTGGTTAGGGGTGTCTACGCCAAGCAACCACGCCTCGTCGTATAACGCGTACAACTCAGAGCTGTAGAGCAGGATGGGCTGTGATACAGAGAACGAAACTCCGGGAAGTAGAGCAGTCACAGATGACAATCTAGCGTTAATTGCTGTGGGATCTAGCCCACTCTTCTCCAACCTACGCTTCGCAAAGCGGGAGATGGGGGTGCATGGAATGGGGAGAAGAGCAGATAAGAGTGAGGGGAGGGAAGAGTGAGTGTACCTACGTTCTCCCACGTAGTTATCGAAGAACAAGTCATCGTCCCCACTCTCGATCCCGAACTCAGCATTTGCAGTGTTGATGGACTCGAAGTCGACGGCAGAAGAGAAGAAGGCGGTGGAAGAGGAGGAAAAGGAGGCAGAGGAGGCAGAGGAAGAGGAAGTGGGGGAGGAAGAAGGGGGCATGGAAGGGCTAGATGCTTCAGCATAAGAGATACACTCGAGCGTGTTGATAATAGAATGGAGATGAATCAGATCCCAGAAGGTGCCGTTGAATAGGGAGAGCGAAGACTCAGAGTGGAGAGAGAGAGCGGAAGACAAAGGATCCGGGAAGCAGGACTCTAGCTCAATCTCTGCAGACGACCTGTTAGAAGGAAGTGCCCTCTCGTCTGAATAGAGGGTCACCGCTCCTGAGAGAACAGCCAGGGAGGAAAGGGGGTTCAGCGAGGGAGGGGAGAGGGAGGAGAAGGAAGAGGAGGGCACAACTAAAACTCCCATTCCCACTGCCTCTACGTGGACTGAGATAGCGATGAGGGAGAGCGTCGAGGAAAGAGCGCAAAGAAGGCTGTCGACAACAAGGATAGAGTCCAAGTCCTCTATTTCTTCGATATGGTGATCAGACACGCCTGTTGCCTTCTTCGAAGCCTTGTTTTTAATGTTCGCAACGCTAGCTCTTCTCGAGTTCGACTGTTTCCGTTTCTCCTTTTCCTTCTCCCTTTCTTCTCTCTCCCTCTCCCTTTCCCTTTCCCTCTCCCGCTCCCTCTCCCTCCGCTCCGCTTCCCTCGGAGTAATAGAAGTGAGGCCTCCACTATTGGAACTCAGTCTCCTGTGGTGGTGCTTGGCAGGAGCTTTGATCTTCATATCGAGTAATTTGTACACGTTCATCTGCATAACGATTGTCTCCGCGACGATCTCGAGCGCAGAGACAACAACAGAGACAGCATCAGAAGAAAGGGTGACTATACCATCCCTTGTCTTGATCTTCAGCGCTGCGCTGGAAGGAGTCACGAGGAGGCCGATCGTTGTCTGCTGGGCTGAGTCGACTGCACGCAGAAGGGAAGAGGAAGAGGGATTGTGGGGATTAGGAGAGAGCGGAGAGAGAACGGGACTCAAGGCAGAAGGGCTGGTAAAGCTGGGCCCCGAAGGAGAGGCAGGGGCTGCGTCATCAAGGGCGGAGCGTTGTTGTGCGTCAGAAGAGCTCTGGCCCCCACTCATGTCCGCTACCCCCTCTTGCTTCTCTCCGGAGGTAAGCTGAGAGGGAGAGGAACGAGGTGCGTCGCAGGAAGAAACGAAGTCCCTGATATAGCGAAAACTCTCTTTCTGAGAGGCCTGGATCGCCCTGGAGGACGTTGCAAAGCTTCTAAAGGCGGTGTACGTAGACGCTCCCTTGATGCTGGCGATGGAAGCAGCATGGGGAGAGGGCGACTGTGCCTGGGTAGAGGTGGTTGCAGCAGCGCCCTTTCCGAACCTCTTCACTGCCTTTGTTTTATTGTATGCCGATAAGAACGCCGTCTTCTTGCTCATTCCTGCATGGTGAGGAGCACTGGTTGAGGGAGATGCAGAAGTGCCGGGAAAGGCGGAGGCTGAAGAAGCAGAGGAAGATGATGAAAAGGAGGAAGGAGCAGACGTAGTCTTCTTGGAAGCCTCAGCGTACTTCTTGAGGCTTCTGATTTGCTTGTTGCGGAGACTGTTCGTCTCTTCGTCAATAGAAGACTCGATCACCATCGAAACATCCTGCAAGCACAGAGCCAAGCAAGAGCGGGCGTCCACAGTGTTCACCAACCACTTACTCAACTTCGTCGTCTTCTTCCTCACGTCTTCCTCTCTCTTCCTCAGGGACCTCCTCATCACCCTCCTCCCACACCGATAGAAGAGTTGAAGAGGCAGCAGTAGGAGCAGCAGAGGGTGGTACGGGTAAAGAAGACAAGGATGTGGAAGAGGAGGAAGAAGCAGAGTGAGGAGAACGGGGGCGAGAATCAGCTATAGGACTAGGGCTGACAAACCAGTTCTTCTGAGCGAGAGAGCGTGCATAGTCAATTCCAATGCGAGGGATATTTTGTTGGACATCAATAAATCCCTTAAGACAGTTCACTTTCGTAAGTGAGATAGGGGAGTACTTCTTTCTCAGCAGAGCTTGCAGTACGGACGAAGGCACTTGCGAGAGACCCTCGGGAAACAGCTCGAATAGCGAAGCAGCGGGGAAGGAGGCAGAGGAAGGAGGGGAAGAAGAAGAGGATGAAGGAGTGGGCGGGGCAGGGGATGAGGGGCCTTGCGAGAGAGGGGGATGCGATGAACGGAAAAGAGCTCCTCTCAGCTGGTTGAAGAGAGTGTTGACAATCTCTGCTGCAGTGTCATTCTTTTTCGCAGCTGAGAGTTTGGGGTGATGAGGCGAGGAAGAGAGAGACGAGAGGGAAGGGGAAGGCGAGGGTTGAGCGAGCGAGAGGTCTTCTCCGTACAAGGTCATCTTCACTCTCGATATCACCCCAGCAATCAACAATCGGTGCACGAAGGCCGAGTTCTGTTCCTCTTCCTCTTCCTCTCCCTCTACCACATCCATCTCCCCATCGTCTCTCTTCTCTCCCTGTCCTCGCTTCACGGTCTGCCCCTTACCCTCCCTACCCCCACACTCCCCGTCGTCTTCTCCCTCGACATCCAGTGCTAGTCCAGAGCTGTTTTTGGAGTGACTAAGACAGGAAGGAGTGGACACGAAGGACCTCTCTCCACACGAGGTAGAGTAAGGGTCGAGAGAAGAAGAAGACGAAGGAAGAGAAGCAGAGCTAGAAGAAGAGGAAGAGGAAGATGAGGAGGAAGATGAGGAGGAAGACGAAGTAGAAGGGAGTGAAGAAAGAGCCCTTTCTTTTCCTCTTCTCTTCCCCTGAGACTCTTCCTGTTCTTTTCGTAAATCAGAGGAAGGAAGAAGTTGTACCGGACAAGAGCGAAGATGAGAGCGGCAGTAGAGGGGGAGAGATCGGCGTAGACTCTGTCACATTCGATTAGTATAGTGGGACATTCTACGAAGTGATCAGAGAGCGATGAAGCAGAGGGAAACGAAGAAGGGTTGGAGGGGGAAGCAGGGGACGAAGAGGAAGAGGAAGAGGAAGAGGAAGAGGAAGAGGAAGAGGAAGAGGAAGAGGAAGATGATGACTGAGAGAGATAGGATGAAGTGGAGAGGAAATTACAATAGGTGTATTCGATAGTGATAGACGGCACATATACTAGAGCAACAGACGCTGTCTCACCGGCAGAGGAGAAGGGGAGGGAAGCGGAAGACGCTGACAAAGCGGAGGAAGGAGACGAAGAAGAGGACGAAGATGAGGAAGAGGATGAGGATGAGGATGGGGAAGAAGCGAGGGAGGGAGAGGAAGAAAGGGGAGTGGAAGAAGAGACAGACGAAGAGAAACAAGCGGGGGTGGAGAGGAAAGGGTGGAGCTGCCATCTGGACGAGCAATCACAGCGAGGAATTCTGGATTGAAGTTAGTGCACGCATTCGAAATGGTGATGCGCAGTCCGGGGAAAGAGGGGGAGGAGGAGGGGACGAACAAGAGAAACCAAGAGACGATGAATATAGTGCACCTGCTTCATGTGAGACCCCTTTCATCCTCACCCTCTCCTTCTTCCTCCCCCTCCCTCTCTGCCTCCTCCTCCGCCTCTCCCTCTCCTTCTCCTTCTGCTCTACAGTTCGCTTCGCTGTATTCTCCAATTGTTCGACTCTATCCACTTCAACAGAACCTACCGAATACCTGAACTTGAGCGCTCTGGCAATGATGGAAGAAGAGTCACCCGAAGGCGAGGGGGAGGAGGGGCGGGAGGGGAAGGTGAAGGCAAAGTAGAAGGGACAACAGGGGAAAGGGAGGGCAAAGGGGAAGAAGACGAGGGAGATGAAGAGGAAGAGGAAGAGGAAGAGGAAGAGGAAGAGGAAGAGGAAGAGGAAGAGGAAGAATCATGTCCTGGAGAGAGGATAGTGGCGAGGGGGGAAGAGGAGGCGGAGGAGAGAGAGGAGGGAGAGGGCTTAGGCGAACTAGAAGAAGATGAAGAAGAAGAGGAAGAGGGAGGGGAAGAGGCTGACGATGCAGAAGAAGAGAAGGGGGGAAGAACAGGAGAGGGCGGAGCGGAGGGCAGGGCGATCGCTGGAGGTAGTCTCGACTCTCACGTCTCCTAGTCTAGCGACAAAGCTCACGAGGTCTCTGTGGGAGGGATAGACAGGAGGAAGCGTGGAGACGGAAGAGGGAAGCAGAGAAGAAGAGGCGAAGGAAGAAGAAGAGGGAGAGGGAGTAGAAGAGGGAGAAGAGAAGGACGTGGGATAGAAATTTAGAGCAGGGGGGAAATTGTGGAGAGGGATGATGAGGGAGGGTGAGATGATGTATATATCGATAGAACAGAAAGAAGGGACCAAGGCCTTCGCGCTGCCCATTGAACGAAACAGGCCAGAAAAAAGAGGGGAAAGGATCTGCAACGAGTCCGACTCCCTCTCCCTCTCCCTCTCTCTCTCTCTCTCCCTTTCCCTCTCTCGCTCTCCGCTCCCTCTTCGGCTTCCCCTAGACCCACTCTCCTGTGCCCTTCCGCTGTTTCTCGTGGCCCCTCCGCCTCTCTCTCCCTCTCCGCTTCCTCCCTCTCCCTCTGTTAACTCCTCAGAGACGGAGACGGAACCCCTACTTGCCCTCTCCCTACCATGCCCCTCTTCAGCTTCCTCCTCCGCCTCCTCGTCAGCCTCTTGTTCAGCATCAATTATGTTATGCTGGTACTCTTCGAACAGTCCGCTCAAAGAATGTGAAGAGGAGGCGGGGGCAGCGGACGAGGAAGAGGAAGAGGAAGAGGAAGAGGAAGAGGAAGAGGAAGAGGAAGAAGAGGTACCTGATGGAGAAGAGGGACACGGGGACAAGAATGAAGTTCTAGTCGCTCTTCTTCTTCTCATGGGTGTGAAATTGGATAGACGACGGGAGTGTGAAGAAGAGGAGGAAGTGAGGGGAGAGAAGAGAGAAGAGGTATCAGAAGAGGTTGTGGAGGAAGCAGAGGAAGACAAGGATGAAGAAGAGGATGACAGAGGGGAGAGAAAGGAGTGGGAAGAAGAAGAGGAGCCTTCGCGAGGAGAACTGGCTAATAATGAATGAGAAGGGGAAAGAATGTTGGAGGAAGAAGAGGAAGAGGAAGAGGAAGAGGAGACGGCGGCAGCTGCAGCGAGAGATCGCTCCCATGACTTGTTGATCGAATCGATGGAGTTCTTTTTGAACGTTCCGAAGCGAACGAGCGAGAGGGAAGATATCATCAACTGCAACCCTTTCATGCGCATCCACACTGTCCTCTTCTTCTCCTTCGTATCCTTCTCATCCTTGAAATCCTTCTCTTTCCCTCTCTCCTTCCCCCTCTCCTTCTCCTTCTCCTTCTCTTTCTCTTTCTCCTTCTTTCCTTCTCTCTCAGCCGGATCATTTCTTTTCTCGAATACAGAGGCAGAGGAAGCAGCGGAGGAGGCAGAGGCAGAGGGGGAGGAAGAATTGAAGGAAGAAGGCGAAGAAGAGGACGAGGAAGAGGATGAGGAGGAAGGGGAGAGAGAGAGGGGAGAAGAAGTAGAGTTTGAAAAAACGAACCGGAGTAACTTCGAGGAGTCGCAGAAAGAAAATTCCAGATCTCTCAGCATTCGCTTCATCAGAGAGTGGTTATCAGAGGGGGGTTAGACGAAGAAGAGGAGGATGCAGATGAAGAGTAAGCATGAGAACCAGCCGATTTCTCCCTCTCTCTCTTAGTCTTTCTGACGACACTACTCTCTTTTTCAGAAGAGGATGCAAAGGGAGAGAAGGGAGACGCGGAGGAGAGGGAAGGGAGGGGAGTGACCTCCGTGAGAGAAGGGAGCGGAGAGACGGATTCTACTGAAGATTTAAAGCTTTCGTCCCTAGCAGATACGACGTGGCGGAGTGAGAGAGAGGGAGGCGGGAGGGGGCAGAGGGAGAGAACGTGAGAGGGATGGGGGGAAGGAAGAAGGGGAAGAGGAAGAAGGTGCAGAAGAACTGGAAGAGGAAGACGCAGAAGGAAGAGCGGAGTGTGAAGAACGTGAATGAACCAAAGGGAAGTGGGGAAAGAAGAGGGACTGAGTAGGATCCCCTGAAACTACGTAATCGAAAGCGTTTGACTCGTCGACCGTTACTCCCCCCATGCTCATTGCCACAAATATCTTCTTCGTTCTCGTGGTGAGGGAAGAGGGGTAGAAAGAAGACGAGGAGGAGGAGGGGAGGGTGGAGTAGGAGGGGATGCTAGGGGGGCGGAGGAGTGGGAAGCACTGATACCAGAGAAAGAGACAGAGGAAGAACGATCTCTTCCCTCTCCTCCTACACCCCCTATCCCTGCCCCAGCTCCCGTTTCAGGCTTATCTCTTGTTCCTCCCCCTGTAGTTCCCCCCGCCCCGTTTACTCCGCCTTGCGCATCCTTCATCGAAGAGAAAGACCCGTGGAGAGAGAAGGAGGAAGATTGATGAAGAGAAGAGGAGGGAGATGGTGAGGGCGAAGGGGAAGGTGAAGGGGAGAAATCAGAGCGAGAGATGGAGAACTCCTTGTCATCGTCCCTGTTTTTCTCTCTCTCTCTCCCTCCTCCTTTCCCTTTCTCTCTCTCTATCCCTATCCCTCTCCCTCTCCCTCTCCGTTCGTCGGATATCCCTTCCTTTCCCTCTGCTCCTACTTCTTTCCCTGTGTTCTCCTTCGACCTCTCCTTCAGCTTCATCGGAGGAATGTGAGTGACTCATCTGGATCACTGCCATCATCATAGACTGTAGACACACTGAAGAGTACAGTAACTGTTTGCCTAAAGAAGGGGTCCAGTCGGCGTAGAGAGACGAGGAGGTGGAAGAGGAAGGAGAAGACGAAGACGACGATGAAGAGGAAGAAGACGAAGGAGGTGAGGAAGGAGAGGACGACGGAGGAGAGGAGGAAGAAGGAGAAGAGGAGGAAGAAGGGGGCGAGATTGCTGATAGGGGGTTCAAAACAGAGGAGGGGGAAGAATAGGAGACAACGTATGGATGATGAGAAGAAGAAGAGGAAGAGGAAGAGGAAGAGGAGGAGGAAGAGGAAGAGGAAGAAGGGAGGGAAGAGGAAGAAGGGAGAGAAGAGGGAAGGGGAGAAGAGTGGTAATGTGAGTAGGCGTGAGGAGAGAGAGCGAGAGGGAGAGAGGATTCAGTTGCCCTAGTGTGGGGTGGGATAGTGGACGTTTGGGAAATAAAAGTCTGCACCATCAACGTTCCCACCTCCAACAAAAAGGACTTTCGCTTGAAGTTCCGCTCAGACACAGACGATCGGTGCACAGAAAATGAAGTCGAAGCGGAGTGCCTCGATACGAGAGAGCGAGAGACCGAGGTAAGAGAGGGAGACGTACCGCCCTTACGCCTGTCTCTGTGGGTAGAAGTGGAAGCAGAAGGGGTGGAAGTACAGGCAGAGGGAGGCGAAGAGTGAGGGGAGGTGGGCGAAGAAGGGAACGAAAGAGGAGGGGAATTCAGTCCACGTGAAAGGGTAGTTGCGCTCGATTCCCTCCGATCCCTTTCCTTCTCCTTCTCCTTCTCCCTTCCCTCTCGCGCTCCCAATCAGAGGAGTGCGAGGAACGGCGTAATAGAGATCTTCCCCCTTCTCCACCCTCTTCCTCTTCCCTTCCCTCTCCATCTCCTTCTTCCTCCTCGTATCTTTTTTCTCCCTTGTTTCTTCCCCATCCCCTCTCTGTGTCTCTCTCTTCTCCTTCTTCTCCCTCGCCTTCTGCCTCTCCCTCTCCCTCTCCCTCTGCCTCCCCCTCTCCTTCTCCTTCCCCTCCCTTGTATCTCGCCCTTCTCCCGCAGTCCTCTCCTCAAGTCTAAATTCTAGCTCCGAGAGAGCGTCCGACAGAGAAGGAGAGGCCTTGAAGAGGGCAACAATAAGGGCAGCTGGGAACTTCTGCAGCATAATCGAGAAATTAGATGGGCTCAGTCTGAGTTGCAGGAATGGGAGAGAGAGCGAGGAGTCGACGGAGTCCTCTCCTGTTCCACTGAACTTCGGGAATATCGACTCCAACTGAAACACGACTCGATCACTCTCTCTCTCTGAACCTCCGACGCTCCTCTTGCTATCTTTCCCTCCTTCCCTTCCCTCACATCCCCTCTCTTCGACTTCGAAGAGGAAGACGAAGAGGACGAAGAGGACGAAGAGGACGAAGAGGAAGAGGAGGAGGGATGGTGGTGGTTTGCGTTGAGATCCCACTGTAATTTATCAAACGATCTGAGCCTGAGAGACTGAGCATCTATGAGAGATTGTGCTTCAGAGGTGGAGGAGTTAGAAGAAGAAGAAGAAGTCGAGGAAGAGGAGGTGGACGAAGAGGTGGAGGAGGAAGAAGAAGGCAGAGAAAATGATGACATGGGGGTCAAGCGAAGGGCATTTCGGATGTCGGACACGGCAGAGGAGTACGATGAGGGAAGGGCGTAGGATGAGGACGAGGAGGAGGAGGAGGAGGGAGAGGACGAAGATGAGAATTTAAGATACGATCTTGTTACGTATTTCTTAATATCGAGTGGAGGAAGAAGATGTAGAGGGACGGTGGAGAAGAGGATCAAGGGCTCAGAAAAGGAGTCCAGAACGAGCGAAGAGTTTGTCGAAGAACCTAAAGAAGACGAGGAGGAGGAGGAGGCGGAAGAAGAGGGTGAGGAAGAGGAAGAGGAGGGAGAAGAGGACGAGGAAGAGAAGGACATGGAGGCTTTGTGTTTGCTTTGTTTTGACCCAGTACCAGCATAGCTCTTTTCTTCTTCCGCCTTCCTCCTCGCGTCCTCCTCCCTCTTCCTCATTTCTTCCTCGCTTTTCTTTTGCTCTGGTCTCTTAGTCCTAACCTCCGCCTCCGCCTTAGCCTCCGCTTCCGCTTCTGACTGCAACCTAACAGCTCTCTCTGGATCACAGGAGGTGAAGTCAAAGAGAGCGGAAGACTTGAGGGTGATGGTGGACTTGACCCGCGTATACGTCGAGGAGCAGCATACGAAGAGGCCGTGGGATTGTAGCAAGGCAATCAAAGTCACTGAGGAAGAAGCTACGGGTGAGCAATATGAAGGAGCGGAGCCAAGTGTAGAAGAAGAGGAGGAGGACGAGGAGGGGATGGACGAGGAAGAGGCGGAAGAGATGGGGTCTACAGAAAGAGAAAGAGATTTGAGAGAGGGCACGAGCGGGGGAAGGGGATGAACCGAAGAAGAGGACACAGCTTCGTCCCGCCCTCCTTCTCCTCCTCCTTCGATTCCTTCTGTTCTCCCGCCCTCTACCTCGCTCTCTTCCCCACTGCGGATGGACGAGGAGGAGAGGGAGAGAGGGAGGGCAAGAGGCGAAGGTGCGAGGGAGAGGGGTGAGGGGGAGAGAGGGAGGGCAGAAGATCTCCTTGTCGACCTTATCTTCATCGCTGCCCGCAAGTACTCTGGACGTTGGTACTGCGAGGAGAGGCGGCGGAGGGACTGGGCAAGCGAGCCCTTTTGTTCACTTTCTCCCTCTCCCTCTCCATCTTCCTCCTCCTCTCTCCCTTCTTCCTCGTCCCCGTCCTCTTCTTCTCCCTCTCCCTCTCCCTCTCCTTCGAAGCCCTCTCCCTCCTCCTCCACACCCCCTATTAGTTCTTCTTCGCCATCACCTGCATTACCTCCCCCTCTCCTTCACCCTCTCCGTCTTTCTTGGCGCCCCCTTTCTTCTCCCCCTTCCTCTTCCTCTCCCTCTCCCTCTCCTTCTCTCCCACGGCGCTCTTCCTTCCGCCTGGCCCCTCCGCTCCTCTCCTTCGTTCAGTATTCCCTTTCGAAGATGTCGCAGAAAGATTGTTGTACAGCGCGGCGGAGAATGAGTCGAGGGTCACGGAGATGGAGAAACGTTGTTTGGTGTTGATGAGTGTCAGAACGTGTTCTCTCCACCTCCGGAAGTCGTGGGCAGACACGAACAGAGGGTTCCCGTCGTTGAGATCGTCTCCCTCGTAATCCTCGGAATCAGATCCACCCTCCTCAGAGAGTGAGAAAGATGGCGTGGAGGAAGGGGAAGGTAACGGAGAGTGCGATGGGGAGGGAGAGGAAGATGACAAAGAGTCGGTAGAAGAAGAGGGAAGGTCGGTCGTGGCATTGCTTGCAGGAGGGTAAACACTTATGTGCATCTTCGAGGAACGAACAGACGTCGAGTAAAGCTCCTCGTTATCAGCAGACGCTTTCTCCTGCTTCTTGTCCTTGCTCTTTTGTTGTGCATAGCTCAGCGAGTACTTTTGTACGAGGGCTAGGATGTCCGAAGCCACCGAGTCTGATCCAACGAAGGACGACAACGAGTATAGAGTGATGTAATCTGACCCTAAGGCGTTCGATGAAACGTCGAAAGAAAGACACAACTGTGCCAAGTCCTCGAGGGAGAGAAGGCGCTGAGAGACATCCAAGCCCGCATCCCCTCTCCCCTCCCCACTATGCTCCTCTCTCTCGTAACGCTCTGCTCCTTGTTTCCTCTGCCTCTCGCTCCCTTCCCTGTTCCCTCTCTCCCTCGCACTCCTCGCTGAGATCCTTTGCCTTCCAACTCCCCTCTACCCTCAGCCCCCTCTCTGTAGCGCAGGTAAGAGCCGAATGAAGACAGGTCTCCATCGAGAGAAAGGGGGGAGCAGAGGAGGTGAACGCATCAGAGTAGGAAGAAGAAGACGAAGAAGGAGCAGCGAGGGCAGAGGAACGAGGTATGTCCGGGGACTGGCCACAAGGAGTGGGAGGCGAGTGGGGAGAGTGAGAAGTGGAACGAGGAGAAGGTGAGAGAGGAGAAGGAGAGGGTGGAGAGAGAGGCAGGGGGTACCCTCTCATATATCTGAGCTCATCGTAATCCCTGAAAGCGACCATTCCCTCCGCTATCTTGCCCATTCTCCCCAGGTTGTGTGACAGTTGGATCAGAGCGCAGAGAGAGACAGACGTGATGTGAAGGTCTACAGAGGGGACGTATCCACTTACAGTAACGAGGGGCTTAGATGTGTCTATTGAGCCGTAGTTGAGCACAAGGTAAGTCGAGAGAGGTGACAACAACACCCACACGTCAAGTCCCCGCTTCCCTTCCTTCGCCCCACCGCTTTCTGCCCCATAGATCCCCTCTCGTCCGCTTATTGTTCTTCCTTCAGAAGGAATGCGTGCGGAGGAAAAGGAAGGAATCGAAGAAGAGGAAGAGGAAGACAGAGATGAGGAAGATGAGGGATAGGACGAAGAGGAGAGAGTAGGTCTGGAGGAGGAGGAGGGGTGGGTTCTTGACACGTACAAGCAACAAAACCTCTCGAGAGAAAAGCGGAGGGTGGAGCGAGGGTAGGGGGGCAGTTGTTTTCGAAGAGAAGTGAGCTCGTGGAGGGTGGATGAGGAAGAGGCGGAAGAAGATAAAGAGGAGGAAGAGGATGAGGAGGGGTGGGGGAGGGAGAGGAGGTGTGTAGGTATAGGAACGAAGGGAATGGGAGGAGAAGTGACGTGTAGACTTCCCATATCGAGGACGAACCAGTCCTCTTCGAATGAAGAATACATGGAGAAAGTAGAAGGTCGAGAGGGAGGGAAGGGGGCGGACGAAGAAGAGGAAGGGGAACAATACAAAGTGGTGGAAGAAGAGGAAGAAGACAGCGAAGGAGAGGAGGAAGAAGACTGTCGAAAAGCATTATATGTCGTGAGGTAGTTAGCCTCGTCGTTTTCGTCCTTTCCTCTTTGCCTCTCCCTCCTCGCATCGCCATCCTCTTCCTCCTCCTCCCCCTCCTCCTCCTCCTCTCCCACCACACTCCCCTCGCTTAAGCCCAGCCTCTCCCTCTCGCGGCGTTCCTTCTGCTTCTTCTCCATCCTGCTCCTCCTCCTGGCCCTGAGCCATTCCCTCTCGACCTCCCTCTTCCCCAGATCGAGTATATTGAACTGGGGAGAGATATGCCTGAATGCGAATGGGAGCAGCACTCTAGGTGCGTGCAGCCTTACTCTGGTATAGGCGGTTGGTGCCTTCCCCAGTACCACAGAGTGCAAAGCAACATATGTGAGGTTTGTGACTTGCTGAATGGTTTTGTTGGCTATCCTCGACGCAACGGAGGAAGTGGCAGGGGGAAGTGTGAAGAAGCAAACTGCTGAGGGGAAGATCGAGTGCTCGCACACCAAGTCAATCGAGAGGAAGCTCACGTCTGCGAGGTAGTCAATGTGGGGGACGAGGAGGTTTTGGGCTTTGTTGGAGGGCGATGAGGCGAAGGAGAGCAAATTCATGTCGGAAAGATCGATGGGCGCCCAGCTCGAGTCCTCTCGCTTGTTATATGCACCCAATGCGTACCTCTCGACCACAAGAGAAGAAGGCTTCAGGATAAATCGACAAGTCACCAGGTCATCTGAAGAAGATGAGGAGGAAGATGGCGATGAGGAAGATGATGAGGAGGAATTCTTTTCATTGATGGTGTTATTATTATTGTCTTGGTTTGAGTTGTTCCCGTTGTTGCTGTTGCTGGGAACATCCTTAAGTATATGATTCGACTCGAAAGAAAGCACCTGGCTCCCCCTTCCGTTTCGCTCTGATCTCCCCCTCTTCTGTCTCCCTCTCTCTCCTCGATATAATGGTGTGGACGCAGGAGTTTTTATCATACGCGAGCATGGACGCGTTGGAGAGGGAGAGGGAGAGGGCGAGGGAAGGGGAGAGGAAGGAAACATCCAGCTTCGACCTCAGCAGCCAGAAGCAGAAGAGGGGGACAGCCTCTATGCATAGGGAATCCGAAGAGGCGGAGGAGGACGAAGCGTTCGAGAAGAAAGATGAAAAGTATGAGCCCGAGGAGGCAGTGGAAGCAGAAGCGGAGGATGCGGAAGAGGAGAGGCGAGGACGATGTTTGGGGGGAGGAGGGGGGAGAGCGTTTGGTACAGAACAATTCCCACTTTCGGAACGATCACAGATAAGTGGAATGCGTTGTTTTGCTCTCGTGTGTTTTTCGTCTTCCCAGCTGATCCAGGCGCAGAGGAAGAGGAAGAAGAGGAAGAGGAGAGGTTATCAGAGGACGAAGAAGAAGTGAGCTCCGAGAGAGAAGGGAGAATGAACTCATCGAACCCTGAGTCCAGTTCCAGCTGTTCCAGCTCCTTCGTCAGCTGAGCTTCTGTCTGCGCAGAGAGGGAGGGTGAAGAGGAGGAGGCGGAGGAGGATGAGGAGGAGTACCACCACGAAGATAAAAAGCCCTGTTGCGTCTTCTTCTGTCTCAATTTGAGTGGTTGTCCGTTGTTGATCTTGGTCATCTGGGTCGCTGCCATCAACCGGAGTCTGGTGAGTGTGTTGACATCCAGTTCCTCCTCTAGCTCAGCCATCCTCTTCTTCTCCTCCTCAGACAGCTCTGACAAAGAAGACTCGAACTTTCTGCAATAAAGACTAGCGTATGCCGTCTTATCTGCTGAGGATGCCTCTGTCTTCATGTTCAGGATACTCTTTCTCGCTGTTTGAGCCTCTCCTAGCTCATTCAAACGATAAGCCATGTGGAGCAGGGACGTGTACTGTTCTCGGGAAATTGATATCCAGATGCACTCCTCGGAAGAAAAGGAGGAAGAAGAAGAGGAAGATGAGGAGGTGGAAGAAGATGAAGAGGAAGAGGAGGACGAAGAGCCTGTTGAAGCAGAGCGAGTGTGTGTGGGTTGGGTGGAGTGAAAGGCAAAGGGGACAGAACACTGCGGAGGGCCAACTAGCATTACCTCCACCTTTACAGCGAAGGGATTGGAGGGAGTGAGAGCAGAATGACGAGTGACCGTTGCTCTTACCTGTCCGTCCACCCTCTGCAATATATCGTACGCATTCACTAAGCCAAACTCACCCTCTCCCTCTCCCTCTCCCTCTCCCTCGCCCTTTTCCTTGTCTTCTCCCTTCCCCTTGCCCTCTTCCTTCCCCTCGGTCACCGCTTCTCCGCCCTTATCCTTTTCGTCCGCCTTCCCCTTTTCCCCTCGGTCGTTCTTCTCTACTAGTCTCCATGGCTTACTTTTGTCCAAGCCCACGAACCTCAGTCTCACGTCCTTTTTCTCCTCTTCATCATCCAACTCTGCCCCTCTCTCTTTTCCAGACCTTCCCTCTCTTTCTCCGTCCCTTTTTCCTTCCCCCTCACTTTCCACTTCCTCCTCACCCCCCTCCCCTTCACTTTCACAGTCATACCCGTACCCATACTCATTCCACTCTTCCTTTCCCCCCTCCCTCCGTTTACCTCTCCCTTTTCCCTCACCCTCCCCATTCTTCCCTGCCTCCTCTCTCTCTACCTCTGAGTCCACATCACTATCCACCTCAGTGTTTCTTTCCCTTTTCTTCCCCCATACCCCCTTCCTCCGATACCTTAGCAGAGGGTTAGCGTTGTGTCTCGACTTGATGTACACTCTGAAGCCCTTCCACACCGCTTGCTTGAAGAGAGAGACAAAGTCATGGGGAGCAAAGCTTAAGTCCCATCGCTCGTTACATGTGTGAACGAAAAGCGAGTCCAGCCTCACCCCAGCAGAGTACCCCAATGCATCACTCACTTTGTCCCTGTATTCTATCTCTATGTCCGACATCCGAAGTTGCACGTTCGCCAGCACCGTCGCAATGGTTTTTCCCAGCAGTCCGGAGGAGGCATCGGGAGAAGATGCAGTGATTCCCTCGCTACTAAGCAAAGACTCCTCCATCTTTCGCAATCGATCGTCCTTCTCCTTAGCTATCTTCTCTTTAGCTCTGCCACGTCAACTTCTTGTTTTCCGTCCTCCGCCTCGGCAACTACCCGGATCCCCTCGATCGTGAGGACGACTGGCTTCGACCAGAGCTTGGACCAATCAGCAGTGAAATACACCTTTCTTATTGACCCCTGCTTCACTCGGATCGGAAGGTCTAGGAAGTCCAGTGCATCCTCTCGGATCTACGTATAGAGAACATCGGAGATTATGGGGAGATCACATCGTGTACAACGGGGATTGTGACAGAGCAGATGGGCAACGAGAGGGCGGAGAAGATGTGAGAAGAGGAATAAGGAGTGAGGGCAAGATGAAGAGACATGGTAGAGATACAGAGAGAGAGTGGAAGTTCGAAGAAACAAGAGACGAAGCCTCGAGTTAGAGAGAGTGCTTGAGATTTTGTTTGAGCAGGCGCCAGAAAACACACCAGTTGAGGCATGACAGAAAGACAAACACTACCATGTTTGTTTGGGGATTCTTACCTGAACGTTGTCTAAATTCACTACTCCTGACCACATGCTAACGTCTATGTCATAATCTTTTACGAACTTGCCCAGGTAGGCGTTTACAACCTGGACTTGCAGTAACACCTACGAGCAGCGAATAACAGCATCGTATAGAAAGACAAAGATATAAAACGAGAAAACAAAAAAATATATATATATATTAGGGAATGGAATAAGATAAAAAGAAACACTTTCTCAACAAAACCAGTGCGTCATCTTGTGGTATTTTTTTTTTTTTAGCAAATAGCAGTTCGGAAAATTAACAGAAGGCTATGTTTCTTGCTGCGAAAACCAAACGTGCGCCTCAGTATGGGTGGATCTTCTATCTCACATTGCAGGCAGATTGCTTCTCTATGCGAGTGTTATTAATCGTAGATGGATGCATCCCTGCTTACCTTTCTATCATTCTCATGTCTTTGTATTACTCTGATATTAGGCTATTTCCATAATTTCGGAGTCACTATTTCAATGATATCAGCTGAAACACAATGCGCAGGCATAATAAAATGATTTAGAGTGTTAGTCCTGTCCGTAAGAAACGAGAAATCCTCTTCGACGTGTCAAATGCACATTGTAGGAAAGATAGAGAATCGCGAACACGCGGTTGCATCGAAGGAAAATTTCTATGCGCGTGGACTACATCAACGCAGAAAAGTAATAAGAACACGGGGTACTCCAATCTTAGATGCATACTATATTCAAATATATCTCAAATAACAGTTCTGTGAAAAGAAGCAAGAGAGTGAGCAAGCCAACATCTTCATGAACTATAAAATTGAGCCTGAATGAAAAACAAGTCTAAAGCGTGCATTTCTGTAGTGGGTAAAATTGCACAGATATGTGGTAAATGCGAAGATGTGTATTGTATGTAAACAATATGGGTCGAAGAGAAATAAAAAAATGTGGAGTAAAATCTACAATCTATGTCATTAATTTTAGTCTGTCCACTTTTGAGAGTATCAAATTGATATTTTGGCCGCCTTGTTCTTTCTCCATCCGGACACGCTTCATTGCTTCCTTCTAAAATAGACGAATACAAAACATGATGTAGTAGATCTCGCGTGAAGAATACCGTGCGAGTGCGTGCGTATCGCATAATTTGATGCCTACTACGTGGGATTGTCTTTTTAGCATGTATTGCTCCTATGTTCTCAATTTGTGTGTTCCGCGTTGTTCGAAGTAAACTGAATAATCCTCAGCTACACAGCGGCTAGGGTAGCTGGTGTTTGGTGTAGTGTGTGAAATGCACACCCGCAATTATACACATCGTTGTTTCGTGTTTTTCATTGTGTAAATGCTGCATTTTTAGGAACTTTTTTTCTCTCTCTCTCTTGTGGCGATGCTTGGGATAGGATATTGAAATAATTGCTCATATGTGCAGGGGAAAACTGTATTTAGATAGTATTTCGGCATGCATGTATATTAGTTTTCTAGGATTATGTGTTTCTAACTAAGAAAGTCGCTGCCTGTGGTTGATATTCAGTAGGTCATGGCTACAGGAGCTCCTCCATCCTGGGATGACTTGATTGATATTCAAGAAAGTAAAGATGGAAAGCATGGTAAGTCATGGAGGAAGAACTAATTATTTTGTTCATGCATACACCGTGAAGTAAGGTTCACGGGATAGAAGATGCGTAAGCTTTGTTCTCCACTAATCTAATGGCATTCCACGTGTGTGTAATCTATGCGCGTGTCACATGACAGGTGTCCTCTTTTTAATATTTTCGTCAGGGTTGAAGATCGTTTTAAAAGGCTCAAGTGAGCCAGCTGGAGAGGTAATATATATATAAGTTGTAAGTCATGAACATTTACGAGTTTTCCTCGTTGGTTGGTGTAATTCCTGAGTATGGGGAATCTCTTCCTTTATTGTGTACGTGGGTTATCCTAATAGTTAATGGGGTGTACTATGCCTTTCTATGTTATATTTCACTGTGATTTATTCACTTAGCTATTTGCAACTGAGGTAGCTAGGCAGCTAGGGATATGTGGTCCGAAGATGAGCTGGGTGTGTATGGAGAAAGAAGGGAAGTTGAGACCTGCGATTGAGAGAATAAATGAAGCGAAAGGTAAGTTAGAGAGTGAGCTGGTCGGACTATTAGACGGTAGTATGTATTTTAATACAGCCATCGCCATTTATTTCTGCTTATATCAGGGTAGCAGAGGAGCTCCTTCTCGACCGCCCACTCTTATCTCACGAGCACATGTTAGTCTGGTTCTAGTATAAGCTCTGTGTGTTTGTATGATTGTGATTGTTTTTCTGTGTGGATGTTCATTCTCTGTGCATACGTATACATATAATACTTTTTGTGTGTGCATGTGTTGTGTTTTTGTTTGTTGTGTTTTTGTTTGTTGTGTGTGTGTGGATGCGCAGGGCTGGATTTGTTTGCGAAGTTGAAGTACGCCTACTTGTTGATAATGGAGTTCGTCCCTGGGCTCTTGTTGCAAGACCTTAAGCTCCTTCCGGAAAGAGTTGACCTGTACAAAAAATGGTCTTCTTTCAACCAGCCTATTATCTCATCTGCCTCCTCCTCTTCGTCGTCTCCCTCTTCCTCTCTCTCCCACCGGAAGCTAAGCACTCCTGAGACTCCGTTGATCGACAAGACCTTCGTCCAGCTGGGTCGTTTGGCGGCAGTCGACGTCTTCCTCAACTACTTCGATCGCTTCCCCCTCGTTGCCGACAACGGGGGCAACCTCCGCAATGTGATGATATTTCCCTCTTCCGCCAACATCGTCTGCTTCGACAATGGAATTTCAAGTCTGCACGGGCAACCCCTCTTGAAATACATGAAGAAAGTCGATGAACTCGTGTGTGACCTCCTTAGAGCCATGAGATACCCTTGCCATGACCCTGCCGTATCAACCTCATTTTCCTCGTCAAAATCTTCTAAGTCCTCTAAGTCATCTTCTGCATCTTCCTCTTCCTCCGCCGTCTCCTCCTCGTCAAAATCTTCCTCCTCTTCTCTATCCTCTTCCTCTGCTGATCCTTCTATTCCAACGGAAGATATTTTGCGTGAATCATACGGAGTGTCTCTGAAAGAAAAGGTAGGGAAGGAGTCTAGCATCCAAGTCATCGAAGCGCCCAGGGACAACGCTGAAGAAGAGATGGGTGAGAGTGCGGAGCAGGGCGAAGTGGAGAAAGAGGAAAACTCACCTGAGCAAATTGGGGACGATCATGATGAGAGGCAATTCGAATGTTCAAAGTTTTTGCATATGTTCACCGCAATAGAGTCGTGTGTTCCCATGCCCCTCTCTCACCACCACCGCATGCATATCCAGGCAGGTGTGCTAGCCGGACTCAGAGACATTGCGTTCGGGCTGGACCTTGGCCCTAGCAGCCTGCTCGTGACATACTTAGAGGCTCTCCCTGACACTAACGATAAGTACACCATCAGCATTGAGTTCCTCAGGCAGATTCAGCTCCTTCTCAGGAAGCGTTTCTCTCTCGAACTCCCTCTCCCTGAGGTTGTGCAGCCCCCTCCCTCGTTCGACGCTGTGAAAAAGATCCACAAAGTATTCCTTTCTCCATCTCATATCATTGCACCTGTGGGGGAGGAGAAGGCTCCTGAGGAGAAGTCTTTAGAAGACCTAGAAAAAAAACTCTTGTGTGTGGAGAAAGAGTCTGAAGAACTCTATAAAGAAATTATTTTCTCAAAGGAGCTTACTCAGAACGAGCAAGACATGTACAATGATATTGCCATCAAAGTGCAGAAGGAAATGGAGGATGAAGAGCAAGAAAGGAAGAACGAGCAAGAAAGGAGAGACCAGGAGAAGGGGTACAGTTCCAATCATCTGGCTAGAAACCACACGAACTCCTTCTCTGCTACCTCCAGCCACCCTCACTCCATGTCTATTTCCAACGCTGCCAGTAGCAATGCCCTTGCATTTATCTCCTTCGATGCTGTGCAAAAACTTACTAGATATGCCAATGCTGAAATAAGAGGTATGAGACGTTTTAACTACATCGTGCTTAGGAATATGTGTCGCGTTGTGCGAATTATGCGAATGTCATAGTTAGAATGTCGTATGTGTTATATGTCGTATGTTGTATGATATTAATGTATTTTGCGCATGAGCTAATGGGATTTTCTTCATGTCTATTTCTATATGGCATATGACTCCACAGCCTCTGCTGAAGATTATAAACTACTGGAAGAACTCAATATGATCTCATCTGCTCGCTACGAAAGCATGACAGACTCTGCATCTGATCTCCTCACTATGCTATCCGACTTACAAGGAAAATACTCTCTTCTGCAACCGTTCCTGGAAAAGATTGATGAATTGCACAGCAGCGTGCTTCGATTGGAGCAAGTGACCAAGCATCTAGATGCATACTCTGCTGATATGGAGAAACAGTTTAAGAACGTTTACAAATAATGATATGTTGTCGCAGTGTAAATGATCTTATGTGCTACCCGGAATGATTTTATCTGGTATATATACATGTATCTTCAGTCATCATGTTCTCATTTCATTCACCCCACAATATGTGTAGTTCCTTTTTCTTTATTGTTATTTATTTTCCGTCATTTTACGTTTAGTTATATGAGATGTTCTAGGAATAGTACTCCTGCTTCACATATAAAAATATATAAATATTTTTTTTAGAGAAAAATCAAGTAATCTCAATCATTATTTCTTGTTACAAAGATACATTTAAAAGGCGGTGTTCGTCTGACCGAATATCAATCAGATAAATCGCTTCTTATCTGTAATAAAAACGCAATAAAGAGTTGTTTTTCTTAGTGAAAAGAAGAAAAGATATTTTATTCAAGTTCTTAGAAATATTAGAAATGTGTTTTAGAGTCTGTACAACGAAAATGTTTTCGTCTTATAAAAAGAGTAGGGACGCATTATCACAAGTTGGCTCGACAGATCCGCCTATAGAGGTGGAAGAAGAGGAAAGGGGTGTGTACGAATCTAATGAAGAAGTTTCGAATGATATCCAGAGTAGCCAATTGAACCGCGATATTAATAGTTTCCATGCAGAAAATACACATAATGCTATGTGTGTTATAGCAGGAGGTCAAAATAACCCTATTGGAGTGGCCTATTATTTAGAAGATGTAAGTGCTTGTAACAATCAGGTGCAGTCAACTAAACAAATATTAAAACTTGAATAAGTGGAGAATAAGTCTAATAGTGTACGGACCAATATGTCAAAATGTGAAATACTTCTAAGGAAGGAACTATTTACATAGGCCAGGTAGACAGTATAGATGTTGTATGTTTGGTTAAATCGCAGGTAAACCCAGGGATTATCCTTACGTCTATGAAGCCCACGCATGAATTCTTTCAGAAGCTAGTGGAGAATGAGCTTAATGTGGGAGTTCCTTATGTCTGTGAAGTTCTTAAAAAGCAAGAGTATCAGATGGATGCATGCAAAATGAAATTAAGAACGTTAAGGGTGACATCAGTCCCGTCCTTGTGGAGAACATCTGAATCGATTCATGAGCACATGTTACATTGGATGTCCATCGTTGACTTTACTAAAATCCGAATGGTAAGACTTGTTTGCACACGCATCTCGGAAGGAATGAACATGATTGAGTCTGTTTTGTTATTAGTTTGTACTGGCTAAATGTGTTTTAAATTCATGTGATTAGGTGATGGCTTTGGGTGGGTTGCTGTCTTTTCTGTTTAAAACGAGGACAGTGGACTGTTCCTCTCACGATGGAATGTTTGAAGTAAAAAACATTCTTCCCTTGGACACAGATAATGTGTTGTACGTAGACCAGGCAACTATATCCGCGTTGGTGAGTTGAGAAAAAAGTGTATATATATGTGTTGTGGAATACGATGACTTGAAGCTCATCTTAGAAACTTATGGATATGCACATATTTGTCTACAAATTTCCAACATACAGGAAGTGTTTGTAGATGACATCCACCCTAACGGATCACATGCGAGAAAAGAAGGACTAAGCGTATACAGTGTCCTCAATCAAACTAAAACTGGAGCGGGGGCCCGTTTGCTAAAGTAAGTTGAGCGAAATTGTTGAATACATTCACATCTGAGGAACTGAAATGAAACACTAACGAACTACTGAACATCGATGGAATAGATCTTGGTTGAGGTATCCCTCAACAAATAAGAAGGAAATTGAAAGGAGGCTCGATCTCGTTTCTTTTTTCGTGCCCAGCACTCGTGGATGACTCTGTTTCTCTGCAGTCTTTTCTCTCTCGTACGAGGGATATACCCCGCATTCTTCGTCGCTTTGCGTGTGTTGCTCACAACATCCAGGACTTGGTGGGCTTGTATGAAAGCCTTCAGCACGTGTTATCGATTGTTAAAGTGACAAGGTCTTTAGAAGGAGAAAGGCTCAGGTTTGGGATGAACGTAGAGCGTGTCGATATACCCCAGCTGATCAGAGATATCGGAAAGTGTCTCACAGAGAACATCCTCCAGTTCAACCACTTGCTCTCCAACACGGTAGACATGGACAAGAGTGGACGGAGAAAAGAGTGGTGTATTAACCCAGGTCATATCCGGAGCTAGACTCATTAAAGGCAAGGTATGCTGTGATGGACCAATTTCTAGCTGAGCTTTGACATCCGACACACAGTACAGTTTTGCTTCCTCTCACAAGTATACCAATCACTTACGTATACATGGCTCAGGTAATATCCACCTATATGTTTTGTTAAATAGAAGGACATGTGTGAATCTTGTCAAAATAGTGCGTACTAATGATGATATGAATCTATACTTCTATTCTGCGCAGCTGGGATATCTCGTTGCTATGCTTTTGGAAGAGGGAGTAGATCCTATGAGGGAAATTGATGGGTTGGAGTATCAATTTCATACGGACGATTGTGTGTTCTACTCTAACTTCAGAACGAAAGAGTTGGATAATGAGTTAGGCGATGTGCAAAGACAGGTATCTTTCTTCCTCTTCATTAATTAATTGTTATGTGATTGTCACTGTAAAAGCAGACATTTTAAATGTATTCACATGTTTATTGATGTATATATGTGCAGATATACGATATGGAGAGAGATATATCATCGAAGGTCGAAGAAGAAATAGCATTTGTTGGATCTGAGCTCATAACTCTATCTGAAAAGATTTATGAGTTGGACGTCATCCTAGCTCTTTCTGTAACTGCTAAGCAAATGCAACTGGTCAGACCGACTATAGTAGAGAAGGAGGAGGTGTAAACATTGTAGATGCGCGGCACTTGCTTTTTGAGTTCACTGTAGAACAGTTTGTTCCTAACTCTATTCGTATAGATGGAGTGATTGAATCGGAAGAGGAAATGAAGCACAGCAAAGTAGGAAAAGCGCCGTTTGAGAGTAGGAGGTTTTCAAATGAACAAGGCGACAATAAGAGAAGCGAAGACTCAGCAGGTGACTACCTACATGCAGGAAGAATACATATACTCACAGGCCCAAATAACAGTGGAAAGACTGTTCTGATGAAGGAAGTAGGAGTGATACTGGTGCTTGCACATGTTGGATCCTTTGTACCCGCAAAGAGGGCGGTAATTGGGATTTGTGACAAACTCTTAACTAAGATACCATCAGTTGATTCAGTGGTGCATACGCTGAGCACGTTTGGAAATGATGTTGCCCAAATGTCATCTGTTCTCAGAACTGCAACCAATCATAGTTTGGTACTAATTGATGAATTTGGAAATGGAACCAACAAAATGGACGCGGTTTCTCTCTGCTCATCTATCGTCAACTACTTGATGAAGAAAGGTGTTGATGCTCCCAAAGTTATGTTTTGCACTCATTATCACGAACTCTTCACAGCTGGTCTGATCAAAGAAAACTCAATAGTACGTTTTTATCAAATGGCGTGCATTTCGAAGCGGGTCTCGGATGCAATGCAACTAGTTCAAGAGCAAGCAGAGAAAGAGGAAAATGAGAAAAAGCGAAAACTATTGAGCGAAGGCGAAGGGAAAGAGAATAAGGAAGTGGAAGAAAGAATGAACGAGATAATGGATTCTAGTACCCATGTCCAGAAGAGGGCAAAATTAGCATCTTCTGAACTTCATCACCCTGCTTTACAGGCCTTAGTGGAATCTGTATCCCCTATAACCCCTCTGTTTAAGGTGACCAGGGGATGGGCCAACAATAGCTACGGATTATTTTGCGCTCTTCAGTCTGGGATTCCACCGAATGTAGTGACCAGAGCTATTCAAGTTGTCAGGACATTGGAAAAACACGAAGTCATAACGGAAGCTATGGGAAGCATTGGGAGCTCTGTTGCCGCTGAGTATTTGCAGAAACATGAAGGCTTACTGAGAATGTTTTCCAAGGTTGTGGAAGGAGGAGAAAAGAAGAGCAATGAGGAGAAGATCGAAATGGCTGACGGGTTGGTTCGTGTTGTGAAGGAAATGGTTAGTTTGGAAAAGAGGAAAATGAGTGAAACCTCATCTATGCCTTCAATACAAGTAGTAGCAAACCCGACGCCGGTATCGACATCATCGAGGCCAGAGGATAGGAACCTCCCTGTGTTTGATAGCAAGCGGGGTACTCCGCTGTCTTCTGCTACTACTCCGTCTCCTCCCTCTGCAGGGTCATCTGTCAAATCTGATTCCTACATACCTCACTCAAAGGTTGAACCTATGGGTGTACACCGAAGAAGCTCATCCTATCCTCAGATGCTAGAATCCCCTGGGATTCTAGAATCTCCTTCCTCGTCACTTGTCATACAAAGAGATAAAAAAGATATTAAACCTATTCACATAGAAGATAGTCCTGTGGCGCACAAGTCTGACATCTTGCAGATAGAAAGAAACTTGTCCCCAATGAGTACTCCGATTAAAAAGGAACGATACTAATGCAGAAACAACAAGGAAGACATAGAGCACATAAAAGAAATGCAAGTAATGTGCGCGTATAAAAGTAAAGATATAACTTAAACTTTTTTTTTCCTCTTTCTTTTCGAACGACTGAACTAGTCACTAAAGGAAAAGAATAGGCAACCAAGCATAGACCTTGGCATAGAATTTAGAAATGCAAGATTATTGGCACGCGAACACGAAGGACGGGTGAGAAGTGCATAAGTCATTGTCCGTTTAGACAAGGGTCCGGATACACGGCCAAAATCTCCCCCGACTCGTCCGCGCTCACATGTTCTTCTCACATTAAAATTCGTGGGTGTATTCGAATCGAAAATAGCCCCAATCGCAAACTAAATGAGACAATGTTTACATACCTCAAATTATGTTTATTTGATTTAGAATAGTATAACATGCATGAAGCAAAACATTATCTCCCCTATATGATTGAATACAATGCTATAAACTAGATTGCACACAACCCGTATAAATATTATTTAAGCAGCTAACTTCAATAAGAACCATGGTGGACTTGGTATAGTTTTGCCAAGCAACCACAGACTGCTGTCGAAAATAAATCATGAAAGAAAAATAGCTGCATTTGGTAAACGAAATTACACGTAGTCGATAAAAAAAAAATGAACAAAAAAACAAAAAACAAAAAAAAATAAAACAATGGGAAGAAGACATTCGATTATATGCATAAGGACACGAAATACAGCCATAAATATTGGTAAAAAAAAACTTGCTGTGTTCCATGCCCCATACAATAAAAACGAAACAATATATATACTAAACAACTAGAAAGATTGGTGGAAAAACAACTGAGAAATCTTACAATTACTGAACACGGATGACTCCAGCAGCAACAAGTTTGTTGATCTTGGAAACAATGTCGGGGTTAGCGAGAGCCTGTCTTCCACGCTCGTTTCCATCCTTCATGTCATCGAGAACCTGGTTGATCAAGGGGTCTCTGAGGATAGCCTGGATCTCAGGGTCACGGAGGGACTCCTCCAAACGCTGCTGGTCCACCTCTCCAGACTGGTTAGCCTCAGAAATAGCCATTCTGGTGTTGTTGTATCCCTCCAAGAGCTCGCTAGAGTTGGGGTCGAGAGCAAGTCCCTTCTGGTAAGTGTCGAGGGCCTGGGGGTACTGCTTGAGGAAGTGCTGAATCTTGGCCTTACGGATGTACGCCTTCACAAACTTAGGGTCCTTGGCGAGACACTTGTCACAGTCCTCGAGACCCTTGTCCCACTGCATGAGCTTGGTGTAACAAGCAGCACGGTTACTGTAGACCTTGTAGTTGTCAGGGTTTCTCTTGATAGCCTCAGTGTACTGCACAATGGCCTCAGCGTACTTTCCCTCGGAGAAGAGAGTGTTTCCAATGGTCTTGGCCTCCTCAGACTTTTCGTTGTCGAGGTACTGGAGTTCCTCGTACTTAGCCTTGTCCTGTTCACACTTCTTCACGGCACGACGAGCAGCATCGGTGTTGTCCTCCAAGATAGAGTACTTGTAGCTCTCGAGAGCCTCGGAAAAGCGGTTGAGCTTGGCAAGGGCGTTGGCCTTACGGAGAAGGATCTTAGCCTTGAGCTTGGGGTCGGCGTAGGCAAGGGAAGCAGCCTTAGTGCAAACCTCAATAGACTCCTCAAGCTTGCCCTGCTCGACGTATACGGCAGCAATGTTGGAGAGGTAGACGGGGTTGGAGGGGTCCAGCTCGTGAGCCTTGTTGTAGTGGACAAGGGCAGTCTCAAAGTCGCGCTTCTTGTATGCAGCGGTTCCCTTCGTCTTCTCCTCATCAGCTTCAGCGCGGAGCTTGGCCTTCTCAGCCTTGTACGCCTTGTCCTCCTCAGACTCCTCCTCAACCTCAGCAGCCTCCTCAACAATAGGCTCCTCCTCCTTAGCAGGAGTAGGGGCAGGCTCATCTCTCATAGAAGGGTGGGAAGGCGCCTGAACATCCTCGTAATCCTGCTCCTCAGTCTCCTCCTCTCCTCCGAGTCCTCCGAGTCCTCCGAGTCCCTTCCCGAGATCATCGGGAAGTCCCAAGAGAGGCCCGAGACAGGCAGCAATCTGAGGGTCTCCGAGCATAGTTCCAATGGCGTTGGGGTTGCTCTGGAGGGTCTTGAGCTTGGCCACGAAGGAGGGGTCGCTCAGGAGAGCGCGGGTCTTGGGGTTGTTCTGAAGGCGGTTGAACATGTCAGGTCCGAACATGTTTCCGAAGGGGTTGGCTCCTCCGAAGGGGTTAGCTCCTCCAAAGGGATTGGCACCTCCAAAGGGGCTAGCATAGGGGTTGGCTCCTCCGAAGGGGTTTGCATTCTTGCGAGCAATCTGTCCCTCCAAATCCCTCAAGCTGTCCTTGAGAGAAGCGTTGGAAGCATCAGCAGCAATTCCAGCCTCGTACACATTCTTGGCCTCTTCGAGTTGACCCTTTCCGATCAAAGCAGTAGCCTTACGAGAGTATCCCTTTCCCCAGTTCCTGTTACGGGAGATACACTCGTCAGCATCCTTCAAGGCACTGTCGTAGTCCTTCAACGAAGCGTATGCTCCAGAACGGTTCGAGAAGAACACGTAGTTGTCCTCGAGTTCGATAGCCTATTTTTCATACGAAATATGAAATGTGTAGATAAATATTTGATTAGTAAATGTACGATCTCTAATAAATTCGTAAAGTAGGGTGCGATGAAGTCGTATGTAAAATGTACATGCAGAATAGAAAAACTGAAAAGATAACGAATCCGAAGGTCATCGAAAACTCAATTATGTAAAATAAAGTATATCCTCTCAAGTAATAATAGTATACAATAGGATCAATTTGGTTTGCTGGATTATCGAGAACGTATCTAATATATTGCAAACTCAATAAAAATGCATATTATCGATGAGAACATCTAGAATATGCGTTACGACAATAGAAACATGAAAATTGTACAAAACACTCAAACATTTCACAATAAATACGCAAAGGTTGAACACATCGATACTCTAAAATTATATAAATACATGGAGAGCGATAGGCGCAAAGAAAAAGCGAATATTTTTGTTAATTGATAAAAGAATCGTGAGTGAGTTATCAACAGAAAATAAAAGTACGTATATGATTTACCTTGGAGAACTCATCAATAGCCTTGTTGAAATCTCCAGCAGAAAAAGCGGCGTTACCAGCATTCTTGTAATCCTGGGCAGAGCTCATTATTGATAATTGGTGAACAATAAACTAAACGTAATAGATTGCGTTGACTAGAATGTCTGTGAGCAATTTGGTTTTTTTGTCAAAAATCCAGAAAAATCCTAGCGTTCGAGAAGGAAAAAATAAGTGCACACTAAAAAATAGTGTGTGCGTATATATCGTTTTGAATAATGGAGTCTATTTGAAGTGTGCCAGCAGGACTTCGAGGACTGTATGCAAACATTTTTCGTGTAGTAAAAACCTTTATTATTTGAAAATGAAGAGTTCTATAAAGTTTGTCCTTTTGGCAATTCTGGTAATCCTGCTCTCTGCTCCCTACATTGCTTTTGCTGAGGAGGACGTTGAGGAGGTTGTTGCCTCTGTTGTTGCTGATGAGCATGTGCCTGCCCCTAAGGCTGTTGTTCCTGAAGTTGCTCCTCAGGTCGTTGAGAAGGTTGTCACTGTCGTCAAGGACTTTGACACCTCCTCTGTCACCAAGCCTGTCAATGCGCACACTTCCGATGCTCTTGAGAAGGCTAAGAACGATGCCTTGAAGAAAATTGACATTTTGGAGGCTGAAATTTCCTTCCTGAACAGATCCATTGCCAACCTTCTTTCCAAACCTTGCCCTGCACCCGTTAACAACAATGATGAACAGTTGGAGAAGATTATTGTCTCCTTGAAGGATTTGGCTTTGACTGTTCAGGCAAACCACGCTGAAGTGCTCAACAAGATTTCTAAAGACAAGGTGTTTGTCGTTCTCAAAAATCGCCTTGGAGGTCTCTTTAACAAGTCTCAGGAGCTGTGGGATGTTGCTTCTGACAAAGCTACCGAGTACTACAGTGTGTACTACCCTATTGCAGCTGAGCTTGCGACGAGCACTTGGGAGAAGCGTGGACTTTTGGTCGAGAACGGCTTGGAGGAGGGAAAGAAGATCCTTGACAAGTCCATTAAGCACGCTGAGGTTGAGATCAAGTTCATCTACCAGATGGGATACCACAAGCTCGTCGACAATGGATTTTCTCATGAGGACGCTTTGAAGTACAGTTACTACATTGTCTGTACCATCGCTACCGTTGCTCTTGTCGTTGCCCTCTACATCATCTTCAACTTGCTTGCCTCTATCTTCTCCCTTTTCTGCCGTTGTATCTGCTACTACAGATCCAAGCCCACTAAGGCTCACAAGTCCCCTCGTCACGGAATATGAGTGCTTATTCTGAGATGAACTCTTATTTTGTCTCCCTTTTTTTTATAAATGTATTGGCAACGGGAGGTTCTCGAGTCCATTTGAAAGAAAGTGAAACCTTGAGAGTGGGAACTACCGTGCGTGTATACGTTTATTTGTTTGTTTTCATGGTATATGTGTCTTCCTGTGTGCATGTCGGACGTCGATAAATCTATGATGTAACTTATTATAATGTCTTGCTTTTCTTGTGTGTATTTTTGTTTTTTGTTTTTTTTTTAACCTAGGTGTGTATCCTTTTATTTTATATTTTGTTTTCTTATGTTTTAATGATCATATGTCAATAAAATAAAATTTGTATACCAAATACCTCTCAGTTAACACGTGTATAAATGAGATTACATGTTGTTAGTTTAGACAGATAGTCTAATCAAACAAATCGGCAGTGTGTATCTGTAGAGACCCTCAATCTGCTTGTATTCTTAGACATGTAGATCAAAGAAAAAATCAAATGGTTTATTGCACTGTGGCAAAATAATATAACGATGGAAAATTGAAACTTCCATTTACGAACAAAATTAAATAAGTGAATAAATAACTATACTCGGACGATCCAAATCAAGGACAGAATTCAAAAAATAAAAAGGAGGCAAAACATGGGCGAACTGTTAGCGCGGTGATGCCTTGTATGTTGCACTAAATCAATGGTCTAGCAGGAAATGATATTGTGGAGCACAGCGTATGCAAAGGAAGCTAGAAGGAGAAAGAAGAAATATCATATGGGGGAACAATGTGGAGATGACTGGATGAGACGGAATTAGAACTTGACGTTCTTGGCAGCAATGGGGAAGGAGGAGGAAAAAGAGTCGATAGGCTGGTAAGAGAGGTCGGTAGCAGCGTGAGTGATGTCGAAGTATGAGTGATTCACAACTGAAGAAACATTCTGAAAGGTCACAAAAGCAATCGCCTTAGAAAGAGGTGAAGAGATAACTGAGGTAGCAGAGGAGATAAGAGAAGACACGGCGCAGAGGGGGTAGACGGCATATAGGTACACGTGGTATCTGTCCCACGCACTGGGCAGTCCGTGAAGAGTGAAACAGGAGTCAACGAAGTCCCAGAGGTACTGCGCATCTCCGTCTGTAATGATGTAGTAATTTCCACTAGCAGCCCCAGAACGAGCCTTGGAGGAAGCGACAGGGGAGGGAGAAATCGAAGATCCAGCAAGGACGGCAGCGTGGGCAACGTTGACGGTGCTGATAGTGCTCACCTTGGTGTTTCCACTTCCAACAATGTGTCCTCCGAGCACCTGGGCGGAATTGAGGAGAGAGGGGAGGAAGACAGAGTCGTGGTGGGGAGCATACACAACAGCAGGGAGAGCAAGGACAGTCACACACACGTCGCCGTTATGAGACGCAGAGAGGAACGAATCTTCAACCTGGGCAAGTGCAGTGATGTAGCTGTTGTCCCTGGGATCCGTAATAGCAGCAGGATAGGGAGTCATATGTCTCTCGCTTCCTCCCTCGAAATCTCCTCCAGGAGAGCGGGAGAGAACAGACGTGATCATCACGAGTCCAGTGGTCTTCTTCCAGCGACCCTCAGAAGAAGCAGGAGAGGGAATCAGGTCCAATATGTTCTTCCCCGAGCGCAGGAGAGCGATGGTAGGGAATGGGAGGCAGTTGTTAGCCTGGGCAAGAGGAATGGGAGAGTTCTCTATAATTACTGAAGCAACACGAGCGTCTTCGTCCTCGTGGGAAGAGACAGAAGCAGTGGAAGCTTCAGTGCAAGTCGTGGGCTTGGCGTGGAAGCAGAGTTCAGGCTCATTGGAAGGCTCAGAGTAAACGTGGGAAAATTCGGGGACGAAGTACACTACATCGATATTGCTATCCTCCAAAGCCTTGCGGAGGATAGCGATATTCTTGCTCTTAGAGACGTCAGCTGAAATGTACTCGATCTTAGAAGTAGCATCGGTGATAGCAGCAGAGATGGAGGAGAACTCGAGGATGGAGGAAATGTCCTGCTTGTCAATAGCAATAACCTTTTCTGCTCCTCTGTTGAGCAAAGTGACGACAGTCGTAGCTCCAATCACCGAATTCGCTCCGATCACAGCCACAACCTTGGGTGCATCCTGGGTAGTCTCCTTCGCGTTCAACTCGACAGCAATAGCAGAGGTGTTGATGCTGGGACTAGAGTAGGGAGACACTCTTCCGGGGCCTCCTCCGTCCGCACGTCCTCCGTCCAAGGCCTTCGCGGTGGGGACGGTCCACTCTGCAAACGTTCCGAATACTCTGTCCCACACTTGCGTGTACTGCCCGTAGTTCATCGTAAGTCCAGTGTGGTGCTTATCGTGTTCCTTCACCGAGTAGAGAAGAACGGGTCCGACCTTTAAAGTGATGTCGAAACGCGTGTGGGAAAGGGAAGCAAGAACTCCTCCTACTGCGATGAACGCGATGCAGGTGTACAAGTGGACTCCAGGGACGAGGAACATCGCAAGAAGGTGGTTGTATTCTCCGCAGATGAACTCAAATGGATGAGTGTTTACGGCGTCGTCATGCCCGTGCACGGGGCAGCGCTCACGGTGGTGGTGCTTATGAATATATCCGTAGATATTTCTCATATGCAGGAAGCGGTGGAAAAGAGAGTAGAAAAAGTCATAGACGATGTAAAGCAAGGGAAAGCACACAATTGTGTTGTACAAGCTCAACTCATCAATGTGGCGAGGCAGGGAGGACGAAGTGCAAAAGAACCGAGTGAGATGGTAAGTGAACATGACGGTGATGAACTTGTTAATAGCAATAAACAGATGATCCTTGAACCCTCTTTCATAGAGGGCAGCTCCTCCGGGAGGAATGCGAGGGCGGTCTGGAGATTCGAATACAAAAAAAACTCCCCAGCTCAAACCCTCAATAGCAAGAAGGACAGCAACCCCGTAAATTAACTTTTCAACCAGAGTCCAATTGCTCACTGAGGCAAGGTATACATATACCCCAAGTCCAGAAAAAAAGAATGACGACATTCTAGAGTGTAAAAATATAATCAGTATTTGAGGGAAACAGATAAGGAAAGAAATAATGAATGTAAGAGAATTCTGGGTCAAATTGCAGTAAGGTCAAAGAGACAGACATTCAAAAAGAGCAGGTGTGTGTATAGATGAATATATTCTAATGTGAAGTACTAATATTTTTTTCAAGTCGCAGGAATAGTCCAAAACTATGCATTTAGGAAGAAGGGTGTAAAAAAGAAAATGTTGAAAGTAAAAATGTGTACGAAAAATACTTGAAGAAGTTCAGCACGGTGATACTCCTCATGCGAACACGCGACAAAAAATCAGAATCTATATAGGGGATGTGCAACTCCATATAAATGTCTGCATTATTCAAAATGGAAGGTATTCATCCATGGTGCCAGTAGTCTTTGAGCGACGGGTTTACTAACTTTTGTAACCATATGTCAAATAACGCATGAAATGTGAGTATATTCTGATGTCTGAAATAATCCAACAACAATATTCTTCAATAAAAACTGTTTTCCTAGTAAGTTTGAGATGTTTTTCCACTAAGCAAATTGGATCAGACATATTTCTCAAATTGATTGATTTTTCGATAAATGAGTATGTATGAAAAGATGAGTTTTAACGGTTTATGAAGCTTAGTAAAAGATACATTGTAGAATAGTATATTTATGTTATATATTCACTTTATTTTCACATAGAAAATTCGAAGGAAAGTGCGCAGTCCACTTATAAACTGCAGGTTAAAAAACAGTTCAATAAATAAAAAGAAGTATAATTACTCAATGTGCGCATATGTGCATAATTAAGAGACAAACATAACGTATTTGAATGTGATTATATGTTATTAAAACAAGTTTCAACGTGTATAGTGATTTATAGCCTTATTCATTCTGTTAAAATGAATTTATAATATTTTTTTTTCCTAACTATTCAATCGTGAATCAAGGCGTAGACTGGTACTAAATTGTATCTAACACTGAAGACTATTTTAATGACCATATATGAATTAAGGTTTCCAGACTAACCTGGTTTATCTGTTGATTTCCTCCTTCACTCTTCGTTCAAAGATGTCAGTTCGATTGTGATGCTCCAAAGCTTCTTTGGAAGTTACTATTTCTTTCTGCCTGATTTTTGCAACAACTCAATTTATTCATTTTCTATCATGTACTTTCATTTATGCCTTTACCAAGTAAATCACTAGTTTTTACGTAGTTTTTGAAGACTTCATAAGCTCCCAGAACAAATAGCAGTCTTGTATCTATTCATATTGCTTCTCTTATAATGATCTTGAAATAAGATACTGCACAAACAGGATATTAAAAGTATCTAAAGCTTATTGTAATCAAGCTACGCAATAAAGTAAATAACTGCAGTTCCAACCCATAATGTATTCAAACAACATCAAAAATTTAATGAATCACTACAAGTACACGTGGAAACAATTAATGTTGAGCTCCTATCGTCCAGGTGGTCAAGACGGTCGGCTGTGATCCGGCAAACCCGAGTTCGAGTCTCGGTGGGGGCATTTTTTTACTTGCAAGGGGACATTGGGGACGAATTTAGTATACGAAGGCGTAACCATTATTTATTTAGGGTCTGGACAATGTCTATGTGAAGAAGTAAGAGTAATTTTTGTTCACAATTGAGCTTACATTCTAAAATGAGACACATACTGCTTCCAACATACAGGATGAGAAAAAAAATACCTGCTATTTTCTTAATTTTTTTTAAATTTATTTTGGCATTGAGAAGGAAACATTACAAATATATTTACAACGAATTGATACACATTCGTTAGATTCATATCTAACTCGAAAACACATATTAAATGACAAGGTTGTAGATCAAAGATGAAAATTTAGTTTGCAACAAGCTTGGAGAATCCCTCCTCGATCTTGGGGAGGTTGGCTCCAATGACGGTCCCAACGACGTTACCCTTGTAGACAAACTGCGAGTCAACATGAGACATCATACGATTATAGACAAATAACAAATAGTTAGTTCAAGGACTCGTAACACACGCATTTCTTAAAGTTGCAGAGATGTCCACGACAGTTTCAATACTTACAGCGAAGGTAGGCATGCTAGTAACGCTGTAGTCTTCAGAGATGTCCTCGTTCTCGTCGACGTCAACCTTGAGGAGGACGACGTTGGTGAACTTGTCAAGGATTTCAGGAAGCTTGGGGGCAATGTTCCTGCAGGGTCCACACCAAGCAGCGTGGAAGTCGATCACGATGTAGTCGTTGGTCTTGAGGAGGTTATCGAAGGTAGCTCTGTCCTTGATGTTGGTGATACGCTCGTGCTACATATATCAATCACATTATGATACAATCCACTTTGTTAAAGTATGCTGTAGTTCTGTGTATTTCTTTTGATTACGCACCAATCATTCCAGAACAGTTATGATCAAATTTTTTTTTTTTTTAAAAAGAATGCACACATGAATAGATCCATCAACATATACATGTCCCAAATATACAAGTATAATCTTACCTCAGGCATTTTAGTTTAGTATGTAGAATAACAGAAAAATTCTGGTTCTTACTTCTGTGAATTGAATTTAATCACTTGATCGGGCTTTGCAAACGAACTTGTTCATTCACTTCATATATAAGATATTTTATAGGAACGAACGCAGCTTGCGTTACGCCAGCTTACGTTCTTCTTTTTGATGTATACGTACGTAGAGGGGCAGGGAAAGTAATGTGAAGGCACACAGATAGTTGTACAGTATTTCATTTTCACAATTTTATCCAACAAGTAGTGCTATGGTTGGGCAACAAATAAATCGACAAATCATGTGTGAAAAAGTCTTAGTTTAGCTTTTTAGTGAGAGAGTGTGAATGGGCAAATTTTTTGACAACCGGTCAAGTCATAAAAAATCTCTTTTACACTTCGCTCTTTAGTAAAGAATCTTCAGTTTGAGTACAAATAATCCCACTAGAAAAGAAAAACAATTGGCTGACCGAAAGTGTGAAAAAATCAAGTGAATAATGTTGGGAAAGCGTTTGTTTCCACAAACGCAGTATTTTTCAATTACTTTTATTTAATTACATTCATTAATATAATCCAAACAATCGCGAACCTAATGGTTGAAATGTTTTTACATTTCTACATGTCTTATGTAATCCCGTAGAACGCGACAGTTGCACCTTTAATGTATCGTATTCGAATCTATGTGTTACAGACTTCATGCAAACGATGAGAGAGTGAGATAGCATACGAACATAACTCTTAGAAAGAGGCTACACATCTCTATCCAATACGCATACATTATGGTTTGACAAACAGTTGCAAGAACTTCAAAATGTGGTGGAGGAACACTTTATTTGGAAACTACAACAGCACATTTCGATTGGACGTACAATATTGTACTGCTTTGTTCAGATGCTGAGGGAAATTTGAAGTTATTTTTGATTTTCATACACTTCTCA
Organism: Drosophila quasianomalipes; assembly: GCA_035043665.1. Lineage (NCBI taxonomy): Eukaryota > Metazoa > Arthropoda > Insecta > Diptera > Drosophilidae > Drosophila > Drosophila quasianomalipes. The sequence goes on along the minus strand of JAWNMU010000565.1, from coordinate 77,698 downwards.
TATCTCATAGTTTGTATTCACAAATTATTTCCCTTCTTTTCAATCGATTTCTTACGCTGTTTCAATTCTACATACGCTTTATTATTCTTATTTTCCTGTTCTTAGTCGTGAGAATACATGAAATTCGCACACTCCTCCAGCACAAGATAGTAGACATATTTTTTTGTTATACTCGTGTTTTCTTATTCACTGCTTCTCTTGGCCACTCTATCATATTTCCTGCCTGAAACTTTGACAGCCTCTTGAACATTCACCCTTCTTTATTCTCTAGATATGGTTCACGGGCACAATATTTTTCTCAAGCAGTTAAATAAACCTAAAATGGACCTTTTTTGGATGAATTGTTCTCTTAAAATTTCTTTAACTCATATTGATATTAATTATTTTCATTGAATATTCACGAGGACATACAGGTATTCATAATGTTTGAGAATGTAACTTGAAAATTCTTGATCAATTCTAACCATAAAACGATTTCATTGTATTGATATTCTTATTATTAGCTTATTCTACTTTCATAATTAGATTGTATATGCACATATTATATTGAAAATCAGTTCATTGTTGTTCATATCCCACAAATTGCGACTTTAAGCAGTTCTTTATTCATTTCCTTCTGACCAGCTCTAGTTCTGAAATACTCATTTTTTGACAGATATGCATCGTGCACAAGCCATTGTTGGACATTTGAGACCACAGCCCACGAGTACTATGGGCTCTGAGTCTCTGCCTAAGGTCCTTTCTTCTGCTGGGAGTATGTATACATTTTTATTTCGCAGTTGTAGTGCTTGATTCACACTTGAAGATTCGCGTGCTCTTCATTTTGCTTCTTATTTCTTTCATTGCTGAATCGCTAATTATTTTTTTTTACGTTCGAAACGAAATATTACATAGATGGATTGGATGGGTATGAACTCTTGAGGAAAACCAACTATGGAACTTTGAAGGGAAAGACCTTATTCATCACTGGAGCTTCTAGAGGTGAGAAGATCACGACCCACGCACTTGTCCACAGTAAACACACATGCACCTTCTTTTCTCGTACTAACACACTTGCATGTTTTCTTTCTCTTGATGGCGCATTCAATAGGAATTGGCCTTGCGATTGCTCTTCGTGCTGCCAAAGACGGAGCCAACATCGCTGTTGTCGCTAAGACTGTTTCTCCTCAAGCTGGACTTGAAGGTAAGTCTAATTTTTAATACACTGCTCCCGCCCCTTTTCCGTTACTACACATTTTCCGGCTCATACGCTTACCCCTCCCCTCCTTTTCCCTCCTCACCATTCTGCACTTGCAGCGATACGTGCTTCTTAGAGAAAAGGTTTTATGTCGTTTCTGTGGTTGCTTGTCTGATGAGTATTTCGGTTTTAAACATGCACGCTCTTTTCCTAGGAACCATCTTCACTGCGGTGGATGACATCAACAAGGCGGGAGGAAGAGCAATTGCACTCGAGTGTGACGTGAGGTCTGAGGAGAGTGTTAAGAAAGCAGTGGAAGTAACTGCGAAGCACTTCGGAGGAATCGACATTTTGGTAAACAACGCGAGTGCGATTCGTTTATCAGACTTCGACAACACTTCAATGAAGCAATACGACTTGATGAATCAGATCAACACCAGGGGCTCCTACCTCTGCATTAAGTACTGCCTGCCCTATATCAGGAAGTCAGAGAACGGAAAGATCCTCTCGCTCTCCCCTCCCCTCGACATGAGAGAGAAGTGGTTCTGCGGTAAGACTGCCTATACCATTGCGAAATACGGAATGTCCATGTGCGTCCTTGGGGCTGCAGCTGAAGCTGCCAACTACAAGGAGAAGAACGTTGCTGTCAACGCCCTCTGGCCCAAAACCGCTATTGCTACCGCTGCTGTTCAGGTATGATTCCTTTTGTTATCCTTTACTTGTCTTTCACTTCTTTTTCCCTTCTCTTTCCCTTCTTTTTCCCTTCTCTTTCCCTTCCCTTTTCCTTCTTTGTCCCTTCTTCTTCCCTTCTTTTTTCCTCCTTCCCTTTATCTTGTTTCTCTTTTTCTTTTCTCTTTCTTTCTCTATTTCTCTTTTTCCCCCATTACTTTTTTTCTCTCCTCCTTTTGTTCTTCCCTTCTTTCCGAGCTTCATTATTAACCTCACGCGATCACATGCTAACATTGCTGTCCTCTTTATTCTCACCCTCTTCCACCCTCTTACATTCATCTGTATCCCACCCTCTTCCACAGAACATACTGGGAGGAAACAACATGATGAGGCTGTCTCGTACGGTGGACATTGTGTCTGACTCTGCATACCTCATTCTAACTGCTGGTCCTGAGGTGAATGGGTACTTTTTGATTGATGAAGACATCCTCAGAGCTAAGGGAGTGTCTGACTTCTCCAGATATCTTGTTGTCAAGGGAGTCAAGGACGAGGAGCTCGTCAAGGATTTCTACTTGGACTAAGCCTTCTTCACGCATCTGATTAATAATTTTCTGCATGCACTGGGGACATGGATTCATTCATGACTTGATTCCATACTCAGTTATTTCTTTTCTTTTTTCTATACCATTACTATTTTTCCGTGTGTTTGCTTTATCCTCTTTCTGCGCTTTTGTCGTGTTTTATATCTTGTGATACACTCCTCATTCAAGTTTACTTTTATTGTTTGCTCGCCCGTTGAACTATTTTTGCGTTAGATGTGCACTGTTGCATGAATTTTCCAGTACTGAATGATACTTTTCATGTTGATATTATAACACTACTTAGTGCAGGGATGCTTATTTCTTTTTTCTCTTGCTTAGTTTCTTTTATTTCTTATCTCTTCTAGTACAGATAAGCGCTATGCCCTACCTTATCATGAAGAAAATCATTGCATTCGCAATAAACATACCATTTCCCATGCATCATCCCAAGAGCTAGCTACGAGGTGTGTATATGTATATACTATACTCTCCTCGAGAGATCAATGACAAGAAACAAGTACACTATAAACTGCCATTCTTTAACAACCACGGAAGGGAACAGTACGAACCATACTTAAGAACCTGCAAATGTGGTACATTACAGTTTCCTATGTCTTACACTTTGAAAATTATATTATTCAAATTAGGTATGCTGTCAACTTCAACATACGTGTGCACCATAGTATTTTAAAACAGAAACATTTCCGAGCTGTTTATAGAACTGATTAATTCCAACCCACACTTAGATAAAAACGAAGGTACAGTAAACGCAAACACGGAGCATAATCATAAATTATGATTCACAATAATGTGTAATCATTCATATTTCTCAAAATATAAATTTCAAATAGCGCGGGAAAGAATGACAAAATATCGATGCAACTATAATTGTGCTACAGTAATATCTGTTAGGGTTGAAACACAGCCAAGTGACAGTGCTTGTACTATGGATTATTTGATCTTTTTATACACACGGATCAATACACTCTGGATGCTTTTTCGTTTCCTCGTACGAATTCACTGTTTTTAAATTCCATTCCTCATTTCTCTGCCATTCTATTTATGAATCATCTTTCTCTTCACAACCTTCTACACATTTTTCCGTAAAAAATGTGAAGTATGGTGTATACTCTTTCTATGTTTGGAATATAATCCGCGCGCATTTATGCAAACAACGTGTTTCCTTCTTATTTGTGATGTTTTCATTGCAGCTGACTCACACATCATTTCGAATTTACTATTCATGCCCACATTCCAACAGACTATGGATTTGGATAGAAAAATCCTTGTCCATAACAATCGAGCGTTATATCTCAAATTAGAAGAAAAGAATAGGCTTATTCACGGACTTAATGAACAAGTTACCGAGTTAAGGCGCTCAAAGCTTCAGTTTGAGTACCTCGTGCCTTCTATGTACTTCGAACTAGAACAACTGGGGTTAGATCTGAACAAAGTAGTAGCTCAGTGGGAGAAGAATGGAAAAAGAGAGAAAGAGGAAGTAAAAGACAGTTTAAAAGGTTCTCTAGTTCATGGTGGCTCAGATACTTCGACAAGCGATAAGGAGAACAGAAAAGAAACGGCATACTTGCTAACGTCAGAGTCTTTGGAGAAGGCTCTTTCTTCTTCTTCTACGCCCTCTTCCTCATCACCCTCCTCTTCTGCCTCTTCGTTCACCGTTTCGGATGGATTGGACCCGTTTATCAAATACCTCTGCGACGACATGAATAAACAATTAGATATGGTGAAGAAGATTAGGCGGAGAAGAAAAGAGAGAGTCGAGAAGGCAAAAGCGGAGGGGGTGAGGGAGAGGGGGAAGGAGCCAACGAGGGAGGAGATGCGAGCGAGAAAAAGAAAGAGACAGATGCAGATGATGGAGAGGGAGATATTGACTTTGACTATGACTCTGACGAGGACGAGGAGGAGGAGGAGGAGGAGGAGGAAGAGGAGGAGGAAGAGGAGATGGTAGACGAGGAGGAGGAGACAAGGAGAAGGAAAGGAGATTCCGCGCGAAGAGGAGAGGGGAATGGAAAAGAGCCGAGGAGAACGCCCTGAACGGATTGAACATCGAGGGAGGAATGGGAGGTCGTGCAGTTAACATTCCAAAGATCAAAAGAACTGTGAGGACTGTGGTTAAGTTACGAGTAAACAACATCCTATCCTCAGTCTCCAGCATATTGCAAAATATGAACGCTCTGAAGGAAGAAAACGCTGCGCTAAAGAGGATGCTTGGACAACAAGGAGAAATAAGATCACTTGAGCTGCGCCACAAATCCAGCTCTCTCTCTTCTCCAGTTTCTTCCTCTGTTTCCTCTTCTTCCTCTACTTCTTTGCCTGCCTCTTCTCCTGATTCTTCTTGTTCATCTTCTTCTGTGAATTCCTCTATACAAGAGGGTGTGAAGCGGGTGCTGGAGGAAAGAGAGGAGAGAGGGGAGAGGGAGGGAAAGAAGAGGAGAATCGAAGATACCGATGACGAAAGCGAGGAAAAGGTAGAGAAAGGCGAGAAGGTGGCGGAGAATAAGGGGGAGGAGAAGGGTGAAGAGAAGGAGGTGGGGGAGGACGATAAGAAGGATGGAAAGGAGAAGGATGATGAAGAGAAGAGCAGGGAGGCGAAGAAGGACGATTTGAAAGCGAAGGACGATGAGAAGGAGAAGGAGAAGGAGAGCGTGTGCAGATCGGTTAACGAGAGCGATACCCTGAGGGAACTGAGGGAAGCAGAGACGATGCTATCAAGGCACAATTCTCTCTTAGTGCTTCTGAGGACGGAGATAGAGGAGGGAAAGAAGACCAACGCCTCTCTCTCCGCCCAACTTTCACTCACACATAGGAAATTAGAAAGGGCTCTGCACGGAAACATCAAGGGCAAGGGAGGCGAGGAAGGTAAAACGGAGGCAGGCGGAGAGGGAGGTGGAGGTGGGTTGGGGTCTGCTTGCGCTTCCCCGAAGCATTCCCTCGATATGAATCAGACAGAGGAGGAGCTGCGAGAGAGAGTGGAGGGGTTGACGGAGAGCCTGAGGAAGAGAGAGGAGGAAGTACGGAGGATGGAGAACACGTTCCTTTCCCTCGTCCATTCCAAAGCGTGGAGGGTCAGGATGGCCGCTCTGGGGCAAGAAGAGGCAGGTGGCGAGGAGGGCGACGGAGCCAAGGACAGCGACGGAAAGAACGAGAAAACTAGTGGTTCCTCTGCCTCTGCCTCCGCTTCTACCTCTTCTGCCTCCTTCGCCACTTCTTCTGGGTTCACGTTAGCCTCTGTGCCCACAGCATCTGCGCCCACCGTCTCTTCCTCCGTCTCCCCTGCTCTTCCAAGAGGACCGGTGAGGACGGGATGGGGAGGAAGACCCCAACCCATCTCTTCGCAGCCCCCTTCTTCTCTCGCCCCCTCACCCCTCATCTCCGGCGCCTCTTCCTCCGCTTCTTCCTCGTTGTTACCTTACCCCTCTCCCTCTGCGACTGGCGCCCTCCCCCCCGGTATGGTTGAGGTGAATGAAAAGAGAGTTGGTTCAATCTCTATCGATGATGTTATTTCTGCTATCGACAACGCTGCCTTCCTGCTACTCAATGTACACGTATCCACTCCCTCTCCTCCCTCCTCCTCCCCCTACGCCTCCCCTGTCGCCTACGTCTCACCCTCTTCTGATAAGGACAAGGAAACTAAGACTGTGGAGGGAGTGAATGCGAGTGCAGGAGGAAAGGAGGAGGTGAAGAAAGAGTGTGCGGAGGGTGACGCTGTTAGCGTGAAAAGAGAGGGAGGAGATGGAGGTGGAGAACGTCGAGAGGGAAGGGGATACGCGAGTGAAGGTCGAGGCAAGTGAGATAAGCACAGGACCAAGCTCTTCCTCCCCATTGCCCTCGTCTTCTTCCTCTTCTCCCTCTTCTTTCTCTGCCCCTGCCCCTGTCCCTGCCCCTGCCCCTGCCTCTGCCTCTGCCTCTGCCCCTGCCCCTGTCTCTTCTTCTGTCTCTTCCTCTGTCTCTTCCTCTGTCTCTTCATCTTCTTCTTCCTCTTGTTCCCCTACCTGTTCTTGCTTGTGCTCCAAGAAATCCCTCTCTGTGAGCTTGAGTCCCATAACTCCTTCCACCCTCCACTCCCTCCTTTCCTCTCCCCTTTCCTTCTCCTCCTCCTCATCACCCTTTCTCCTCCATCCCTCTCCTTTATCCGCTTCGTCTCCTTCTCTCCCCCACAACGCATCTTCTGTTGTCTCTTCGCCTCTTTTTTCTTTCGCCTCTACCGCTGTCCCTTCCTCTTCTTTTTCCTCTTCCTCTACGTCACTCGTATCTTCCGTCTCTACCTCTGCTTCTTCTCCCCCGCCCCTAAGTACGTGTCTCTCTACATGGTGAGGGAGGTGATCGAGGGACTGAGGAAGAGGGTGAAGTGGCTCTGGGAGGAGAGAAAAGCGAGCATGTACCTCTTGAGCTCAGCCGAAGCGGAGATCTCTTCTCTAGTTCGCTGTATAGAACTAGAGAGAGCGACTCACAATAAGATGGAGATGGTGCTGGTGAGGAGGGCTCTGAAGGCCGAGGCAGACGCAAGGCGAGAGGTGAAGGAAGTGGCTGCAGAAGTGGAGAAGGTACAAATAGAAAAGAAATTGCTGGATTCTCGAGTGACAATGATGAGGAGCGTAGGCAGAGACGTTGCGAGGGAGCAAAAAATCAACCAACTCATCTTGTCTCTCTCTTCTCAAGTCATCGAACTATCTACCGCCAACGCTCTCCTCTCCAGCACTGCTCTTCTCCCTCAACCCCTGCTTCCCCCTCTCCCTCCTCTCCTTCTTCTCCCTCTGCGACAACTCCTTCCACACCCTCCTTCTCCGCCCCACTATCCGTCCCTATGCTCTGTCGTCTTACAGCTAAACTGGCAATTGAAAGAAAGCAGCTCAGGACATTGATCAAGAAGAGAATGGCTAACGCGAGCTATAATAACTCACACAACAACAGCACCAACACTAACATCAGTGGCAACAACATCCACAATCACAATAGCAATATCAACAACAACAACAGCTCCAACTCTAGCAACGGATCAGGTCTTTCCCATGGACAAGGAGGAGGTGGAGGAGGAGGAGGAGGGGGAGGAGGAGGGGGAGGAGGGGGAGGATGGGGACATCACTCCAACTTCCACTCCCCTTCCGCTTCTTCTCCTTCTTCTTCCCTCGCTTCCTCATCCGCCCTTGCTCCCACGAAGCCTGGATTCAACAACACTACTGCGTCTTCCTCCCTCTCCTCCGCTTCATTTCCTCCCTCCACTTCTGTTGCTGGCACATCCTCATCCAACTCCTTTTCGGGGCAGCTTCCTCTTCTTCTTCCTCGTCCTCTTCCTCGTCCTCTTCCTCTGCCCCCTCCTCGAGTCCCTCGGGACTTCACAGCCTCTGCGGATTGGATGAATGCGATGCATTGTTGTGTTTCCTAGCGAAGCTAAAGGAGAAGGAGAAGGACGGCAAGGAGAAGGAGAGGGAGCGGGAGAGGGAGAGAGAGCGAGAGAGGGATAGAGACAAGGGAAAGGGGAAACAGTGCCCGAACAGTTCATCTCCGGGAGGACTAGATCTCGATCACCTGTGTCATTTGCTGATAGGTGAGATAAAGAAAGACTCCGAAGACCTCACGCGGAAGGATGAGAAGGAGGGCGAGGGTAGGGACACTCCAGCAGCAAAGTTTTGGAAAGAGAAGGCCGTGGAGAACAAAGAAATCTGCGGTGTATTGGAGGAGGAGCTGAACTCCATGGAGAAGGAGATTGCACGAGCAATGGACGAGAAGAAGGTTGTTCTTGACAACTGCAAGGAACTCAACGTCCTCTTCGCTACACTCTCCACCCACCAACTCGGCAATGCAAAATATGCAGTCGCAGCACAGGAGCAGGCAGCATGGCTGGAGAAGAGAGCGGCGATGGAGAGGGAGAAGGCGAACGGACTGGCTGCTGCTGAGAAAAGCATGAATGAACGTATGTCTGACATGAGGAGGGAGATCACTCTATTCAAAACTTACATCTCCCAAATGCAGTCTCCATTCATTCAGAACGGTCTCAACGCCAATGCTCCCGGGTCCTCCCTCTCATACTCATCGCCTTCCCCTTCGCCTGCCTCCAGTGTCTTCGGGTTATCCGCTTCCACGCTTATCGGATCTCCCGTTCTCTCTTCTATCATTCCTCCTCCTCCGTCTGTCTCCAACTTGCCTTCACTCGCACATTCTCATAACAGCGGGTACAGCCCGCACGCGTCTTCTCCCCTTCCCCACCGTGTTTGAAGAGGGGGCAGAGAAGGACAAGGACAGGGAGAAGGAGAGAGAGAAGGAGAGAGAACGGGAGAGGGAGAGGGAAGAGAAGAGGAGGGAGGAGATGGAGGAGGAGAGCAAGAAGAAGGAGAAGCAATCTAGTGAAAGATGCGTCGGAGGAGTACGAGCGGATGGGAGTGGTGCTGGTAGAGGAGAGGAGGAAGCTGCGGGAGAAGGAAGAGGAATCCGATCTCTTGAGGAAGAAGAACGAGAGACTACGTGAAAAGTTTTCTGTGTTGAAGCAAAAAGTTCAACTCAGCAAGAGGTCGGAGAACGCAGAGCTAGAGTTAAGAATGGTGAAGCAGCGTCTGATGTGCTCCGTGTGCAGCAGCAGATATAAGGACACTGTCATTACCAAGTGCTTCCACTGCTTCTGCAAGGACTGCGTCAGGCACAACCTGGAGTCCAGGCACAGGAAGTGCCCCGCATGCGCCAAGTCTTTTGGCGCTGCTGACGTGAGGAGCATCTTTTTGGGTTAGACGATCGGAGTTTTGGAGATGGATCTTCGTGGGATAGGGTAGGGGGCTAGAGAATCGTAAATAGATACGTACCATGAGCGAGAGAAGGTTGGGTTTTGAGGTTGATGGAGAAGATGCTGGCGCTGATGATGGAGTCGAGTGGAGCAAGGTGAAGTGGAGTGATGTGAAGTGGAGTGAGGTGAAGTGGAGTGAGGGGTCAAGAGACGTTAACCGCCGTCTTTAGACTTGTATTTCGTATTGTATATGCTTTTGATTCGCACGCTCATTTATATTTAGGCATTGCTTGAGTGTGTTCGTGGTTTTCATTATTGTTTTGTTTGCATTATTGTTTGTGTTTGATTTATATTCTTATTCTACGTTTGACTGATTTGAATTTCAGTTTTAGCTGTAGTTGTGGTTACCGTTTCCTTTTTTTTTTCTCTCGTTTACTTATTCGTTTATTTCCATGATTCCTTTAGTCTTTCTTTGTTCAGAGCTTTTCTTTCCTTTTATGTTTCTTGTCTAATTCCTTTCATTCTTTTTCCTAGTGTTGCATACTGCCCCATACTCTATTATTGCGAATATAGTATATGATTCCTACCAATGTAGTATTTTTTTAGCTTTTCCTTTTTAGTTTTCAATTTTTTCAATTTTTTATTTGTAGCATGTAATTTTTGTAGTTCTTTGCTCACTTAATGACTGATGTGCTTATTATATTGTTTTATTTCCTTTTATTTTTTCGAGCCAATGGGAGCTTGTCATTTTTCTCTTTCGTCCATTTATCATAACTTTACTTTCTCAAGTATCTTGATAAGACTATGCAGAACGTACCGCTGACACAGGTGTGCCGTGCCCGATTCGCATCCACACAAATAAATACCACTTATTGATTCACGCTACGGTCTGCATGTGCACAGTATTACTTACTGTACATGTACTGCGGAGAAGTTATCAAACTCATGCTCTCATTCGGCAGAGAACGATATACAAAAAGCAGCACTAATACAACAAAAAAAGCACAAAGCAAAATAGAGTGAATTATTTGAACGTTTATTCAACAAGAGAATGCACAAACAGACTCTACAAATGGAGAAAAGGAAAGGAGATGCAATGCAAATCATCAAAACACAAGAATACACAACACAAAATAACACATAAACGAAGTAAAAAAATCTACACTACAATTAGGACTATGCAAAGAAAAAAAAAACGAAACTAGCATGCGAGAACAGTCGATTAATAGATAAAGCTTTCATTAAGCACATCAACATACGCATTCAGACTAAGGTCTCTACTACGACCGCAGCCCCCAGGCACACACACCATCACCGGCGGAAGAAGAAACAATTGCTCATACTTCCAACACAGATTACTCAGCTTCAGGAGAGGGAGAGGCAGTGCCAGACCTCTTAGCAGGGGAGTTGGCTCTGGAGGGGTGGGGACTTCCCTGTCCCTGTCCCTCAGCGACGACAGGAACATCCGCCTTGGGCTTGGCAATAATCTTCGGAGGCACGAGCTCGACTTCGACGTTCTTCCCTTGTCTGTCCTGGATAGTGAGGAAGCTGTGGAGGAACTCTTGTTCTTTGATGGGGTCGAGGTCTGCGAGAGAAGGGGCGTTGCACTTTCGGAGAGAAGGAGAGAGCTTGAGGACGGTGGTGGCTCCCCTGTCGTCTCCGACAAAGACAGCGGGGTCCTGGGGAGAGAAGATGATCTTGGTGAGTTTGTTAGGTCCCTTGCACACCCTGTACTCCCCGATGGGTTCGTTCTTGTTGACAGAGATATCGTACACCATAACCCATCCATCGCTAGTAACACACGCAAACGTAGTCGATTTGAAGGGAGCCCACGCAATGTCTCCCACACAGGTGTTGAGGTCGAACGTCATTACAGGGTTGGGAAGGGAGTATTCCCATAGCTTCACGGTCCAATCAGCGGAACAGGAGAGGAAGAGGTTGGGGTGGAACTCGTTCCACTTTACGGAGTAAACAGCCATGTTGTGCCCATCGAACGCCATCTTCATCTTCCTTCCGTAAGTGAGCTCATACGGCGAGGCCTCCGTCCTCCGTTCCGAATACGATCAAGTCGAGAGAGGGGTTCACATCGAAACAAGTACCTCCGGAGGTGAGTGAGAGCTTGGAGGCAAGAGAGGCGTTGGCCTCTTCTTCGTCGGCCTTCTTGGAGATGAAGCCCATCTTGATGAGATCGTGCCTGTCCATGCTGTTCTTGTTGACCACCCACAGAGCGAAGTATCCGTCTGAAGATATCGGTAGAAAGACAGTTCAGCTGACTTCTTCCACTTGACCTGCCATACGGGTTCCTTGTGGAGAACTGCAGGGTCGGAGGAGAAGTAGATAGGGGGAGTCCGAAGGCTGCGAACGTCGAATATACAAACAGATCCATCGTAGAGACCAACGACAAGAAGCTGGGGGAAGTTGTCATTCAGTGGCGAGGCAGAGGACAGACGAAGGGGTGGAGAAGGTGCGCTCGGGGAAGGAAGTGTTCTTCAGCGTGTAGCAACAGATTACCGAGGGAGACTTCTTGATTCCGCTGAGGTAGTCGTAGGTTCCGTGTCCCACTGCGAACAAGTCCTTGTGCGTAGGATTAACCGATACGCAGGTAATGGTTTGACGGGGCTTCTTCACCTTCGAGGACGTGAACATCCACAGAGGAGTCAGAGAGCCCGTCCATCAGAGGCAGATGCAGTGGCGGGAGAGGAAGGTGTGGCGGGAGAGGGTGAGGGATCCTCGTCGTACTTGAGGTCGGTGAACACACTGCTTTCGATGTTGTGGACGACCGATCTCTCAGCTATCTTAAGGACACGCAACAACTCCTCCGATTTCAGAATACGTTGGTCCGTGTTCTCATCTAAAACGGTCAGCTCTTCCTCTCCCTCTGTCGAGACTCCCTCCCCTGCCTCCTCCTCCTCGGACTTGGTCTTCTTGGTGTCCCTGGCATCTCTGAGGGCAATCTGTCTGTTAGTGTCGGCAAGGTATGCATCGAATATAGCCCACTGAGTAACCTGGCCGTTAATCTCATTCGTAGGAGGGGGGCTGGGTCAGGATCTTACATTCCTTCGCTATGCTAGTGTAAGTTTGAGAAGCCCTCTCGGTGAAGTTGAATTGATTCTTCAACGTCTTCTTCGAGAGAGAGCTCATCGGGCACAGCCTGAGCCTTTGCAGATTTCTTAACAGCCACAGCCTTCTCCGCAGACCCATCTTCAGCGGTCATGGAAGGAGGAGCGAATTCCTCATCTTCGTCATTCGTGTATTCAAGGCTTCCATCCATGCTGAAATGGATCGCCAGGTTGTTGATCACAGGGTCCAGCTTGTATGCGCCCTCCTTGTAGTGGTAGCGCACGATCGTGCGGCTGACGTTAGAATCGGTGGCAGTGAGAGTTTTGGTAAAGACTTCGCTCAGCTGATTCTCAGTCAGCCCTTTCACCTGATTCGCAGGAGCACGACGGCTCTCCACGGGCTGCATATCATATTCCCCAGACTCGTACATGTTTCCATCGGGGTCATTGCTCTCGTGACCCTGGAACCCTCTGTGCTCACTGCGACTCGCAGATTCATAGTATCCTGCTCTGCTATGCATTGTTGTTTCTTTTCTTTAACCCTTAATTTACAATTACTTTTCACCCGTTCTTTAGCACCTTATCCAACTAAATAATCCCTTTCTATCTTACACAGACAATATTCCAGACCCCGGAGGCAACAAAGTAAGGAAGCGCCCGCCGAGTAAGTGCATGATTGGTTTAAGCAAAATTTAGTTAGTATCGAGGAATGCGATTGCTTCTTAGTTCATTTGAGAACATATTCATTTTTTTACATTGTACAAAACATGACATAACATAGAATTCCGAGTATGCTCATCTCGGATCATGTCACTATTGATTCCATGATACATGCAACAAGGGTTTTGGATGAGGGCTGAACAAAAAAAAAACAGTTGCAGGTTTAGGAAAAAGTCAGAAATTAAAAAAACAAACTAGTATGGATAGACAGATCGTTAATAGATAAAGAACGACAAAACAGCACATCCACGAAAAATAGTAACCACGCAACATTATGCACATATATCCAATGACAGGTAAAGTAAAGACGCTTCCATATCAGTCAGTTTCTCACTTTCTCATCTCTATTTGATTCTGAATACAGATATTTATTCCCAAGTTCATGGCAAAATGAGTGATTCATTTGCCACTTCACTCTTTAATCAACCTGATACAAAGATGTGAAATCACTAAATAGCTAATTGATAGCGTCATTCGATATATATTGCTTATATCGTTCTAAATACTCCACCGAATTATCGATGTATTTATATTTTTATTTATAATTAGAATGATCATTCATTGCTTCATTACACACATTACATTGACCTGTATAACTAAGCTATTTTGCAATATGCGAGTATAACATTTCCACTTCGTGATTTAGACTTATACAAAAACAATCTAGCACATCACCAACACACAATCAAATCATTCTGATAGGTACATATTTACTAGATTTTGGTTACATATTTCCCATGCACGAACGCTTCTTGACACTATATGCATAGTACAGTGCTCTGAGGACACATATCAACATGTTTAACTAGACATTCACAAATCCACTAGCTACACACTTATATGCATAACATAAGATAAGTCTTATCCCCTTACACATCACTCTTGATTTTAAAACGTAGAAGAATGTGCGAAATTACATGTACTGTTTCAACTAGTCTATTTCAATTAAAATGTTTTATTTTAAATTAATCTCGGCCGTATAAATGTACTTCGACATAAACATACAACTAACGAATGAGAGCATTCAATTTTCAGCAACCAAGGGCTCTTCTACAGGGATAAAGTAGCCATAAGAGCTATAGTTGCTCCCCAATGTTTAAAACACTTATGGGAGGATCTTGCGTACCCTGAAGTATGAAGCCACATCGAACATACATGTGAGGGACATCCACTCTTACAGTAAGTGCTTCTGCAAGGGCAGAATTCACGAGGGAGCTAGTCCGTTTGAGTTCGTGATTCTTCATGCATGCTTTAACAACATCTAATGGAAGAAATAGATGCGAAATACTTCTATCTCCATTTCGAGATGTTGATCTTACAGGGATTTTATCAAATACTCACATCCAGCCATTAATAAAAGTTATAAGCCAAACTATGCCTGCTCCAGTTTCACTCGGAGTAAGGAGATAAGCAGGAGAAGAGAGGAGATAGGAGAGGGGTAGACATGTTGTATTTTAGCACCAGGCAAGCAGTAACTAACGTTGGTAAGTCTTTAAACTATGTTTATTTCTGAAGTCTGAAACCCAGACCATATGGGGAGGATGTTTTCTAATCAAGCTATTTGAAAAGTAAAACTCACGACATCTAACAACTGTACATACAGAAGAATATTTGGCATAATTAACACGCAAGATTCGGCATAATTAACAGGCAAGAGAAGGATTCTTCTACCTATGATTTCTACTTCCTGCCTTTCCCTTCCCTTTTCTCTTTCCTCTGAATTTCTCTTTGTCATCTTCCTCCTCCTCCTCCTCCTCTTCTTCCTCCTCCTCTTCCTCCTCATACTCTTCGTGATCCCTGGTGCTGGCATTTCTTTTTCTTCCTCTCTTAGGCTTCTCCTCTTCATCTTCGTCTTCGTCTTCTTCCTCCACCTGCCTAGAAGCCCTAGATGCGAGCCTAGCACTTCTGGGCTTGATGATTTCTTCTTCTTCTTCCTCCTCCTCGTCGTCTTCGTCAGGCATGATCTGAGATCTTCCCTCTTCTTCGGAGCCCTTTTGTTCTTTCTAACGGGCTCAATCCTCCTCCTCTGCTCTTCCTCCTCCTCTTCCTCTTCCTCTTCATCATCTGAGTCCCCTTCCTCTTCATCATCCCCCCTTCCCCCGCTTCTCCTTCCCGAGAGAAGCGTCTGACGAAGCGGAGGTGACGGGGGGAGAGTGGCGAAAGACAGGAACTCAGGCAGTGAGGCTTCTTCGTTCTCCAACTCTAAGTCATTGATCGAAGAGCTGCCGACACATGAACATACGCACAAAATATACAAACATGCACACGCACATTCACACACACACACACACACAATACACGTACATACATATATACACATGCAAGAAAACACACATGTTTACAAACATAGATATATATACACATGTATAAACACATAACAATAAGTTAACATACATACACACACATAAACAAAATCCCAACACGTCGACATACATAAACAACGGAGTAACAATACATCCGCAAAAAGAAAAACGACAAGGAATATGCAACACCAAACATTACAAAGGGGAAACTAAACAAAGACAAGAGAAAAAGATGGAAACACACGACAGTGAGAAAAGCAGAAAGAAAGAAACACATACCAGTCTATAGAGAGCAGTTTGAGTTGGAGAGAGAGAGCGTCTGCGTCGTTTCCTCCAACCCCCTGTCCCTTTTGGCAATGTCTTCGACTGATCCACATACCACCAGCTCAACGTTCTTGTTGTTCGCTAGCTGTAGAGAGGTGAGGAACATCCGGCACACGTCGTAGCCACTGCATCCCTCCACCAACTCAGAGAACTTGACCACCTCCTCCGTCTTCTCCTTCTGCTCTTCCCGCTCCATCGCTTCTTCATCTTTCTCCTTCGGTTTCATCTCATCCTTGGACGACTTCTCCTTCTCCTTCTCCTTCTCCTCGACTTTGACCTGGAGGTTCTTAAGTAGCCTTTGCCCATACACAACCATATCGAAGTTCTCTCTCTTCTCCTGCTCCTTGAGCACAGGGTCGAGCCTTCTCTGCCATTCACGTACCCTCTTGGCTAGGTTGCTTTCCGATACATATTCCTTCGCCTTCTCGAGGTAGAGGGTCACATGCTTCTTGCAAATGTCTTCGTACGACCTGGATAGCTTCGAAAGCTCTAAGTCTAGGTCTCCCATGGACCCGATGTCGCTACTCCCCAGCCCTGACTCGTGCTCCTTGCCTTCATGTTGGAATTCGTCCATCACGTTGTCGCTGCCCCACAAAGCCTCCTTCTGTACGTCCCCCTCCCTCGCCACACTGCCGAACAAAGAAAAGTCCGCGTCGTCTGCGTCTTCTTGCCCTTCCTCCCCCTCCTTGATGTGGACTCCACTGAGTCTTCCGAAGCCTCTCCCTCCGCCGAAGAAGTCAACATCGTCGTCATCGACCTCACCTTCCTCCATCGGAATTGAACTCACGTTTAGCATGCTAAGGTTACCCAGAATATTGTCGAGGTCTAGCGCAGAGGAAGACGAAGAGGAGGAAGAAGAAGAAGAAGAAGAGGAGGAGGAAGAGGATGAAGAGGAAGTATCGTTAATAGTTTGCGACATGATTGAGACATCTTCTTCTTCGTCAGCAGGGCCAGAGATGAAGAAGGAGGTGGAGGGGGGATGAAGGGGAGTGAGGGGAAAGCAGAGGCGAAGGAGGGGAGCGCGATGGAGGAGGAGGAACGGAGAGCAGGTAGGAGAGTCCTGGACTGCTTCTCCTTCTTGTCAGAGGAGAAGAGGGCGGTCTGTTTCTTCTTGAGATACAGGGAAGAAAGAGTCTTAGCGTCCCTTCCCTTCTTGCGTTCTACTAATTCCTTATAGTACTGCGATGCAAAACAAGGGTTAATCGGGGCCTTCATCGATCCCTTCGCTATGCTACGCTTCACCAACTGTGGAGGAAAGGGGAGGGAAGACAGGGGAGAGAAGAAAAGACAGGAAAAGGAAGAGGGGAGAAGGAGATCAGAAGGAGAGATGAAGAGGACAAAGACATGGACATATGAGAGTCATGTGTGATAGAAGGAGCAGGCAAGAGGTAAAACGAGTATATTTACAGACACAAATAAAAGAAGAGTGAGAGGGGCAAGAGGAGGATGGAGAAAGAGGCATGGAGAAGAAAGGATGCGACATGTTTGGAAGTGCAGAGAGGGCGAGAGAGAGATGCTGGGACGTAGTGTGTAGTTTAGTGCAGTCTGATAGGGTAGAACGGAGCGTGTCTTACATCTAGTTGCGGGTTGGAGTGGGCGACTTCGGATGCAGAGGTCTTGAGATAAGACGAACGTGACAAACGCACTGGCTTCACCTGGTTCTTCTTCACTCTCATCGGCTTAATCTACGTATGTACATACGTGGAAATATGATCGTGCATATAATCAAACCAAATGAAAGGCAGGAGAAGAGAGTGAGATTCATAGGAGTTAGAAGGGGGGCGTATGGGAGCTAGAGAGAGAAAGAAGCACGAGGAAATAGACAGAGACATCATACATCACACACAAGCAGAAAGTACACAAAACACATAACGTACAACGTTGTTGCTCGCATCGAAGGGGTCCTCCAGCTCCCACATCTTCTTTTCCTCCTTTTCCTGTTCACCCTCTTCCTCCTCTTCCTCCTCTTCGTCGTTAAAATCTCCAACGAGGCTGTTGAACATGCTTCCTCCTACGCCCACCTCCCCCATGCCAACGCTGGATCCCCCCAACGGGACGACCGAATTGAGGAACAGACTCTCGTCAGCGAGGGTGTTCGCTTCTTCCCCCGCCGCTCCCTCTGCTGCGTCGAAGCCCCCATCTCCCATCTCGTCACCCTCGTCATCCAGAGAGAATTTGAGTACCCCTTCCCCTGGCTCATCACTCTTCCCATCTGCCTTGCTCGCATCACCGAAGATGCTCTGAACCTCTGCCTCCACCTCATCACCATCTCTGACTGCCCCCTCGTGAACTACCTCCACCTCATCCGCAGCCTCCAGCTTCATTGCTTCCTCCGCCCCTCTCTCATCATACTCCAAAAGCTCCTTGAGGGTGAGCTCTCTGTCTCCACTAAGCGAAGTCCTCCTCCCAGCGTTTGCCCCTCCGCTCTCGCTCACCACTGCTTCCTTCCCCCACTTTCTCCTCCTGACAACCTCGCTTGGCGGTACTTGCCGAACACCGAGCGAGGTGATCCGAAGACATCTCTAGATAAGGCAGGAGTGTTGATATATTCGCTCAGATTCTTCGCTCCCACATCGCTCACATCTTCGATCAACAAGGCTCCTGACCGGTGAACGATGAGGTTACTGAAGCAAAGCGCAACGGGAGCATTCCGGAATGGCGGGAAGAAGTTTCCGTGCCGAACGAGCATTGTGCACGAGAGAGGGTGACATATAAGAGAAGGAGGAAAAGACGGTTAGAGGATGGAAATAGAGGATATCGTACATGTGAATGAGACCGAAAGAGAGAGAGAGACGGGGAGGCAGGGGATGGGGCAATAAACACAGGAAAGAGGGTAGATTGACGTGCAAAAAAAGGAGACTGCGAAACAAGAGCGGTCGAGCGAGGATCTGTAGGGGAGAAAGACGATTCAAATCCCAAGTACCTGATCTTGTACCCCCCAGAAGGGACAGAGGAGGAGACGGGCAGAGCAGTCGCACCGGCATCTGCGCTGAGGAGGGAGATGAGAGCGTGTGGGCGAATTGTATTCTTCCTCGTCCCCTCGTATATGCATCGGTCGAAGTCATCAATGTTGATGTTATGCTTCTCCTTGAGGTGGATGTCGAGGTTTGCGAGCACTGCATCATCTGTGTCAAACATTGCATCCAGATCCGTCCCATCTGCACCCACAGACGACGCCGCCTTGCTGAACTTATTCTTCTGCTGAATGATCTGATCCAACGAAGAGTACAGCAATGAGTACAAATACTCCACTTTCTTACTGTAAATCGTTGCAGACCCTTGCACTAGCATTGCAGCTGATGGTGACACAGACGTACACACAGACACACCCATATATACACATAGTTCAGAAGTTGAAACAAGGTTAGCCACGAGTAATCACATTCCTGCATTCAATGACATCTGCTATTGGATCTACATCTCCTAATGTTGTGACACGACATCTGTAATAACTTGTGTACCTTCTGCGAAGTTAAGCATGGGTTGATCGGCATTCCCAACAGATACGGAAATCAACTCCAATTCGCGCAGGTAATCATTTAATTCAGTGGCTAAATCAATGTTCCAGTTCGTTGCCAGATCTCTGCAAATATATGCGAGTGTAGGGGCTGGTGTTAGATGAAAGGCAACTAATCGAGAGCCATTGATACTGCTCAATCCAAGAAACCAACATAAAAACAATAAAACACAACAGTCACAATAAACGACTTACCTTATAGGTTCTAAGAGATGGGCGAAACGGGAGTCCTCTGAAGGGGCAACGTTCTTCCGATCTTGTTGTGAAAGAACAGACATTTTTGTTTAGGTTGAAATGCTATCCACAGGCTTTTGTTAAATTGCCTAGAATTGTATTCCTGCTTTTAGATACCGACGCAAGAACGATCCCAAATCAAGTTAAAATAACATAAATTCTATATAGTAATTATTTACTCTGCAAACTTTCAATAAAATAGTACTTTATACTTCATGTAGCGTTTCACACATCTCCCAACGGCTTGATTTTGTCTCAATATGATTGGAACGTGTATTAGAGTGTGATGAACTAAGACCACGTGTTTAATAGATTTTCTGTGTAAACTACACAGCTTATTCTTAATAGTGAAAATACGAGCAGTTTGATATCCATATAGTCGCTTTTTATTCGCGTATAAATAATGCGAGTACTTTGTGGACTATATTTATAAGGATAAAAATCTGCCCCTTCAATTTGAGAACTAGGAAGCCACTTGAGGAAAGGAGATACTTAATAGTGTATTGCACGTTAATATGTCTAAGGCTTCTCAAACTACCCCCTCTGTCCAGGTGTTCGGACGCAAGGTAAACTCTTACTTCAAATGCGCATTATTATTTAGTCTATTTGTACCTTTCTGCACCATTTCAAATATTATTAATTTCATGAGGAACAAACTAATCATTTTGTTTTCTTTACATTGCAAAAACAGAAAACCGCTGTCGCTGTTGCTCACTGCAAGCAGGGAAAGGGACTCATTCGCGTCAACGGACAGGCTATTGAGACTATCCAGAACCAGTACCTCCGCTTGAAGGTCGTTGAGCCCATCCTTCTCCTTGGATCTGCTCGCTACAACGCTGTCGACATCCGTGTCCGCGTTCGTGGAGGAGGATACACCTCTCAGGTCTACGGTACGTACTGCAATATCATATCTAGTCAAAAATTCTCTGCAATAGTGTGTCCCCAATATTTCGCCCCGAGCTTTACAACCATGCACGCACTAACATCCCGTTGTTTGCCTATGCTTGTAAATCACTTGATTTCATTTCACAGCCATCCGTCAGGCCATCGCCAAGGCTCTTGTCGCTTACTACCAGAAGTGTAAGTTGTGTGTCTTCGTTTAGTTTCGTTACCATTCCTTCTCTTTTTTTTTTTTTTTTTTTTTTTTTATAGTAATCGTGATCCCTTTGTGTGCTAGCCAAGTCATGTGTGCCATACAATTCCATCTCATTTTTTTCTTGTATATCGTGTGACTAACTCTTTTGCCTATACACTTCACCTACTATGTTTGATTGCACAGACGTCGACGAGGCTTCCAAGGCCGAGATCAAGGACCTCCTTGTCTCCTACGACAGATCTCTCCTCGCTGCCGACCCCCGTCGTCGTGAGGCCAAGAAGTTCGGAGGACCTTCTGCCCGTGCTCGTTTCCAGAAGTCTTACAGATAAACGCTTTACAGAACTTCATTGGTTCATTATTGGTTTATTTGTTCGTGCAAATATTGTCTAAATAAAAAAATACTAAAACATAGTGTAGACTTCGTTAGTGTCCTCATGCTCGTAAGACGACGAATGCTTATGCAGTGTCTGATTACTTGACCGCTTGTTCATTGTGCTTGCTTGCTTTACCTCGTTTACCTGTTAGATTGCCTCACCTTAGATTTCTCGACATATGTATATCACATATTTGATGTTTATTGTGTTCAGAGAGCCCCCGATTCGCACATGCATGTACTATGCGTGTTGCTATTGATGTTCTTTGCTAGTGAATCTTTTCCGATCTGTTTATTTTTAATGGACTCTGTCAAAAAGGTTCGTATTTCTCTTGTTTTGGTTAAGTATCGCATAGTGACTTTCTTAAAGAACAGATTATTTTGTGTTTTTTATTAAGTATTGCCAGTAAACAGAAAAAAAAACTTTTTTGTAATACATTAAACCGAATTAGTTTATTGTTATCTGGGACAAACTGAGTCGAATTGAGTGTGTGAATCGAGTGGTCATAGTGGATATAATAGACGTGCACGCGAGAGTATACACAGGCGCAGATATGTCGAGGTGCAACGATAACTCATACGTTTTCATGTAGAAAGCAGATGTCATGAATCACGTTCATTCCAAGCATAGAGCTACAAATGCAACTAGACGCTTCTACCGACCCAACACTTGAAGCATTCAGGTAAGCACATTCTACTTTAAGAGAATCGAACACAACGAAATAAATAATACATCCACGCATACTAATACACACACAGAATGACAACAATGCTCAAGTCACAGATACACAGAAGCATCATCCATCGAGCCTTATTTATCTTTCTTTTTAGATTCCTTTGTTTTTGGAGGAGGGGGCAGGGCAGCTTGCATACTCTTATGAACTATATCTATGCATAACTGATCCATTCCCATATTCGCATATTGGAGAGCGGTGAGCGATAAATCGTCCTTTTGCAAGACATCTGCGCCTGCTTCTAATAGCAGGTGCGCTATTTCAGCATTGCCAACATTGCCAGCATACATTAGAGGAGTTTGGCCTCGCACATTTCCTGCGTTCACATCACACTTTGCTTGGATCAACATCTTTACAATTGGCACTCTTTGGTCTCGCACAGCAATGTGAATTGGTAGTAAACCCCCAATGCTGTCTTTGGTTTTTACATTTACATCAATTGTTGACGTAGATAGAAGAATCGAAACGGCTCTTTGATCGTTAAAATTAATCGCTTGATGTAGCGCTGCATCTCCGGCACTCGTCAGACAGTTGATTTCTTTGCTATTCTCGTGTAAACATCTAGCCATTAGATAGTAGTCTTTCTTTTGCAAAGCACCCCATAATAAAGCAGTGCATTTAGACACAGGGGCTACCATTTTCACATCTGCACGACTAGCATTGTTATACGCAATTGTCGACATATCCAAATATTATTTTCAATTTTTTTCTTTACCTTTTTTTCCAAACTTTCTACTAAAAATGCGGGTTGACTTTCAGAAAAAAAAACTGATTTCTCAATTTGAGTACCACACGTGAGATTGAAACAAACTGTGAAACATCAAATACTCAGATATAATATAATGCAGAGACTCAATCATTCAATGCTAAAAAGATTACATTCATTCCACGCAACGACTTTTAGAAGCGTGTTCCTATTTATCTAACGAAGAATAATGTAAAAAAACACATTTTACTTATACATGATGGAGAGCGCATTTATTGAAAGCTAAAAAGATGGTCAGGAGCTTTTATTGAATTTCGCTACATTTGACCGCTCAATTTAATCATTAAGAAAGTACTTCGAGTTGAGTGTACATTGCATATTGCATTATTCATTTACATTTTGATTGGAATTGCTCGCACAGGATAATCTGCACATTTCGAGAAAAATGACAGAAGATCACAGTGCGCACGTACATTGCGTATTTTACTTACTTCTCTTAAATGGGATAAGTGATTATTCACCGAAACGTGCATACATTTATATTAGGTTAATGTAATATTCACTTTTTCCATTGTTGTTTGCATCTTTAGCCCAATATTATGCATCGTGTTTATCAAGATCAATACATGCTGGTGTGATTGGAATCGCAAAATGAAATGAGAGTTTACAGAGTCAAAATAGTTATATTAGCTATTCAATTCGCATTCCCTGGCAATACCTACCCATTCGCTTGATTTATATCACTGATTGTATGCGTATTGATCTGTACTTTGCTTTCGCTTTGTTTTAAATGACGCATTTAACTCATCTGTCTTCGCAAACAATCGATGAGTCTGCCTGCCATCATTTTCTCCTCGTACTGTTTCTAAGACGGCATGCATTAACACAATGAATGAACAGCACTCATTGATTGAAGTCGTTTCACGGGCTGAGTATATGGAACTAGAGTACCCGTATCTGTATTTCTGATTGTGGCGTTACATTAACCTTTGCTTTTTTTGTGCTCTTTATTTTAAGCTTACTTTACCCCTTTAATCTTTCAATTTCGAATACTTTGCTGGACAATTCCCTGGATTTTTTTGTTGAACTATTCTAACATTCGAATACACGGTGCAATTCTGTATGGCTCGTTTCGCTCGTCGACAGGAGAAGTAGGTTCTATTTCGGACTAGCATTCTTTCAGAGCGTCCACGTCGACTGAAAGATTACAAGAAAGAACAGAAGTTACCTCAGCCCAAACAGAGAGCATTATTTCTGTAGAAATACTACTCATCTTAAAGCGAACTGAAAATGTCCGAAGAATACGTCAATAATCCCTTCGCCGACTCTGCCGATCAGGATGAGAACGACAGCGGATACCACAGCGGAAACGATTCGAATGACGAGGAGGCAGGGGGAGAAGGAGAGAGAGAGGGAGAAGATGCTGATCAGAAGAAGAACGATGATGTTCAGCAGGCGGGTGAGGAGGAGGAGGAGGAGGAGGAACATGTAGATGACAAGAAGGAGGAGATAGAGGACAAGGAGGATAAGAAAGGTGAGGGACAGGGAGAGGAAGCGAAGGAGAATCAGGAGGCAGTGCCTGAGGAGGCGGAGGGAGAGGAAGCAACTGACCAGAAGGAGGATGCTGACACTGCTAAGGATGATGTAGATGCGAAGAAGGATGATGAGGAGGTGGAGAAGACGGAAGAGAAGGTGGAGGAGGAGGGCCGAGAGAAAGCAAAGGAGAGAGAGGAGGAGAAGGAGGGCCAGGAGAAGAAGGAGGAGGAGAAGGAGGAGGCAACCGAAGATGTCAATGGAGAGGATCAAGCAGATGAAGCAGAGGTTGAGGCTGATGCAGAAGCTGCGGCTCCCCCTGTCTCCTCGTCCTCTTCTTCATCTACCCCCTCCTCCACCCCTTCGATTCCCCGTCGTGTGTCTGTGGAGGAGGAGAGCATTCAAATTGAGATCGAGGCAATGTGTCCCCCCGCAGAGGTGATTGCGGTCACCAACGTCCTCCAGCTCGACCTCCGAAAGATCTGTGATTTATCTAAGGGAAAGAAGCTTGCGGATACTAGACAAATCACTGAGACTGCTCTTCAGTCGCTGAAGGTCATCAGCCCTTCCAATTTAGACACCACCGTCTTATCTGGAGATGCTCTGCTCCAATGCTTCCTTTGCACCCTCATCTCCGAAAACGACCAGGTCGTCATGGCCGCCATCACCGCTGCCCAGCACTTGCTCTCCTCGTACAAGCACCACCGTATCTCTTCGACTGTTTGCTACGGACTAAAGAAGATCTCCCCTCATTCATCCCAGGCCATTAATGTTAAGGCTTTGCAAACACTTCAGCTATGCTTTGATTCGGGATCTCTGAGCTCCCACTCCGTCCTCTCCACCGCTTTCCCCTCTCCCTTGCTGTCTGTACGTCTCTTCTGGGGTCTTCGCTTAGCCCCCCTCTGGAGTTTCTGCTTCCCAGTCGGTTGTCTCGGCTACATCCCCCTCCGTCTCCTCAAAGGCCGAGACTTCCTCGAAGTCTCCCCCTTCTGTGATCGACGAGATCACCTCTGCCACCGCAGCTGCCACCATGCAGCGCCTTGTCGTATCATTGTTTGAGACCATTGATTCCACCCACCCTGAGAACCCCCCTGCTTCTCCCTCCTCCTCTCCCTTGTCCTTCTCCCTCCTTGTCCCCAAGACTCGTCCTGTATGGGAAGCGGGCCACCTCTCCGCCGACATGCGCTCTTACCACCCTCTCATCCAGGCAACTGTCCTCGTCCTCAGAGACCTCTGTGTGTGCGCCAGAGGCACTGGGGAGTGCGTGTTCCTTTCACCAGTTCCCTCAACCACTGCGCTCGATGTGCTTCTTTATACTCTCAGAGACCATTCTAACACCATCGCTGCTCACCCCGTGTTGGTGGATACGACTGTCTCTATTATCTGTGACACTACGATTGCGCTTGTGTCTTCCACTAATGACCAGATTTCCGTCAGAGCTATCGCACTCGCCAACGCTGTGCTCCTCCACTGCCACTCGCTCCCTTCGCCTTTGGCTGCTGTGCAATGCAGGAAAGTGATTGGGGTAATTGTTCCTCTCATGAAAACTCACGCCAAGACATGGAAGTCCCTTGCCGCCATCGCAGTCATCACCCGAGTCTCTGCCGATCGCAACGCTCTCTGCGCAATGGCCGAGTACTGCCACCGCAAGTTCCCTGAGGAGCCCTGGGAGGCTGCGAGAGATGCCCTCGTGCAATGCGTGAAGGCGTTAGAGGGAACTGATGCCAAGGGAGAAGCTAAGGCCCACCTTTGGCAGAAGCTCACTACTCTCGCTAAGAGGCACACCAACATGCTGAGGTTGAGCCCCTCTATCATCGAGCCCAACGAGGGACAGAACACCGCTGCTGACTCGGTTTTATATCTAGTCAACCTCTGGCTCTCGCTCACCCACACTCTCGCTGGCATCGCTTCCTCCCCCTTCCTCTCATCCGCTTCTCCTGCCTCTCCCAACTCCGCGTCATCGTATTCCGCTTCCCCCTCATCCTCCTCTACTGTCGCTGCTGACCAGGATCTCCCCATCTTCGTCCCCCTCCTGCTCCTGGTGCTCCTATCCCTTCTGCTCTCGCTGCCTCTGCTTCCGTTAACAACGCATGTGGAAAGCCTTACTCAGCGGACCGTAAGAAGGATCACGTAGCGGAAGAGGAGATAGTGGAAGGAGAGAGGGAGGGGGTGGAGACATGGTTCTGCGATGAGCTGGTGAAGTACCACAAGGAAGTGACGCAATGGGACGATGAGAGAGCAGCCCAGGTCGACCCCACTCCCGCTCTCTCTGTCTCCGCCTCTATCTCAGCGTCCTCTGCGTCCTCTGAGTCTACCTCCGCCTCGGATACCGATTCGTCTGCCTCTGCCTCTACTTCGGCCGCTGCCTCCGTTCCCTCTCTTCTTTCTGCAAGGAGGATCCTTGGGTGTGCGTGGGTGCCTTTACTTGAGTCCCTGTGCGTTTCGTTCGACTTCCTTGAAGAGGAGGAGTTGGTGCAGCACCTGTGTGCCAGAATTACCTCCGTCATTCGTCTCTGTGAACTCTTCGGCCTCCGCACCGCCAGAAATAACTTCATCAGAGCGTTAGTTGCGAAGTGTCTTCCCTCGTCAATCGCTCTGCCCATCTCTGGCCCCGTTCTCCCCTCTCTCTCTGTCGTGTCCGCAACCTCCTCATCATCCTCCCTCGGCGGGAAGAAAGACGGCGAAGAAGGAGTGGAGGAGGAGGGAAAGGCTTCAGTTGAACTCCAGCTATCAGTCGATGTGATCGGAGACAACGCCTCTGCCCTCGCTGCACCTCTCTCCCTCCTCTCCGCCATCTCTGCTGCTGTTCGCACCTCTGCCGACCGGTCGGGAACCAATGCTCGCCGCGCTGCTTCCCCTGCCTCTGCTGGAGGAGCAGGAGGAGGAGTGGACGCTGCGTTGTCCTTGCTTTCCTCTCTTGGATCTTGCCTGAAGCCTTGCATCGCCCTCCGCTCACTCTTAACAGTCGTGAAGCTCCTTCTGTCGATGAGAGCTGTGCCATGGGGGCCCATCTTGTACTCGCTCACCCTCGCAGATGTGTTAGTGCAGGTGTGGAGCGATGCCCACGAGGCTATCCCCGTCATCAACAAATCCTTTTCCCCCGCTACGTCCTCTTCTTCTTCCGCCATCCAGGCCGCGCAGCAGGAAGAGGCAGCTGCGCATGCAAAGGCATCGCAGATGAAGTCAATGGTTCCTTCCCCTGTAGACGTTACTGTAATATCTGTCTCTCTCTCCCAGTGCTTCGATTGCGTTGAGTCTTCTTCCCCCTCCCTCCTCGAGCTCTCCCATGCTCTCTCTGTCGTTGCCCTCGCTACCATCCCTCTTTCATCTCGCCCTGCGCCCCTCTTGGCAACGTTCCCTCTCCCTTCTACTCCCGTGTCTTCCGCCCTTATCTCCGATGAGAAGGAGGGAGGGTCCGTCGTAGGTGGGGGTCTCGCTGTCGTGAAGAGTAGGAGGAGCTTTGAGGATGCAACTCCTCGTTTCACAGACAACGACTCGATCGCTTGTCTTTGGAAGTCAGCTGCCCTCTCCGCTTGCAACAAAAAGATTTGCGCAGCTAGAGCCACCTGCAAGCCATCCCCTGCTCCCTCCTCCGACTCCTCCGACTCCGACTCCCAGACCGAGGGAGGGGAGGACACGGTTGTCACCGTGTCTTCATTCTCTTCCGCTGCCGCCCCCTCCTCGACCTCTTCCTCTGTCGATGACTTCTCTCCCCTCGTGGGATCAACCGAGGGTGCCTCCACCGAGACCCTTGGAAAGCTTCGTTCTCTTGTCTCTAGCGCGAGCTTCTCTTTCCCGTCCTCTTCCTCTTCGGATTCGCACCGTCCCCTAGGAAAGACAGGAGTGAGAGCGAAGACTGGCGATGTGATCGAGTGGATAAAGCTCTCCAACAGACCTCTTTTCTGCGCTTCCCAGTTGGCCGCCCTCGCTATCCGCATTGTGGAGAAAGACGCCGAGGTGACGGAGAAAGCAGGGGCACCGGGAGAGGAGTCCGCGGAGGAGGAAGAGGGAGTGGGTGCGGAAGGAGAGAAGGGAAGAGCGACTTCTTCTTCTCAGCTGAGCTGCTGGGCAGATCATATCGCGAAGGAAGCGTTGGGAGTACTTTTCGTGTTATCCGGATCATCTAACCAAGATGACCGCCTCTTCTCCGTAGCTGCATCTACCGCAGTCGTGTTGACTGTCACCGCCACATCTGTCTCAAAGAGCTCCATCGCTCCCTCATTCTCTTTCCTGTCCATCTTCAACGACTTCGTCTTGTTCCACGGAGCAGTCCCCTCTGCCTCTGCTGCTGCTGCCCTTGCGCTTGGGCCGATTGAGAACGCATGGGAGGAGGGTGAGGACGAAGGACAGGAGGGACGCGAAAGACAGTCTCCCCCGTTGCGCTCATAGTGCAGGCGGAGCTGAAGAAGAGCGTAGATTTCCTCCGCTTCGACGTCGCAGAGGCAGAGAAGGAGCTCGACTCCGTTGGATGCTTTTTCACAGATGACTTCGGATATGCAGTTCAGAACCCCAAGACTTCCTCCTCCTCCACCCCCTCCTCTGCCCCCTCCTCCTCCTCCTCCTCCTCCTCCTCCTCTGTAGACTTGAAGAAGCACGTGAGGCCATGGACCCCAGTATCTGTGATTAGCGGATCCCTTGCTTTGCTTGGGTTCTGTCCCCAGAAGAGCCCTATCCACGCAGATGTTATCGACATGGTTGCTTCCTGCTTTGGACTGGTCCTAAATTCCCTCACGCTCCTCTCCCCCTCCTTCTGGGTGCCTCTCTCTTCGATTATCTTCTCGCTCTCCCAGTGCGCAGTAGTACGCCAACAAAGCGCTACTTCGCTTGTTACTCAGCTTATGCCTCACCTCCGAGCAGCTGTGAGCGACATGGCATCGATTCCCACCCCCGCGCTCCCTTTCTTCTACTCCGCCATCCTCAACACATGCAAACAAACAGCTTCTGCTAATTCAGCCTTCGCCTCCGTCGCTATGTTGAGGACTGCTGCTGGCGATGCGGTGCAGAGGAGAAGGCCTGGTGCATTGGGTGCTCAGAGAGAGGGCGGAGAGGGAGACGGAGAGGGAGAGGGAGAGAGAGAGGGAGAGGCGGACGCTGAAACTGAAGGAAGAGACCACTCCCACCACCTCAGCGAGGGAAGCAGCGAGAACGCAATCGTGTTGGAGGGAGAAGACATGACTAAGCATGTGCTGTGGCTCTACCGCCTCCTCCTGCCCTCCCTCTTCTACTCCGAACAGGACGAGAGCGTCCGTCTGTCTGTGTCCGTGCTTTCTTCCTCCCTTTTTGTGAAGGAACACGACATCGACATCTCTGAGGTCGACGTATCCTCTCCCGCTTTCGTTTCTTCCCTTGTTGACTTCGAGAGAAACGAGTGTGTGCGCTCAGGGTTCCCTTGCGTGCTCTCTGCGTCGCTCTCTCCCTCCCGCATTGGATGCTTTTCATCTGACCACTTGTTCGCTTTCATCTTCATAAGTCTCCTCAACGTAGCTAGGGACTCAAGGGCAGATGTCAGGAACACTTGCTTCAAAACCCTTTTCCGCACCCTCACCGACGCTGCGCCCTCGCTCTCTCCCCTCATCACCGCAGCATCTGTCTCGACTGCTCTTCACTTGGTGCGGAACACTCTTAGACTGCAGCCCCACCTCCTGACTTCGTCTCCTGCGAAGAAAGACGGACTCATGGTCCACCACAGCAGAGACTCCGCCTCCAAGCAAATCGATGAGACCAGGTCTTTCGCTCTCCATGAGATCTCACGTTGCCTTAGTCCGGTGCTCTCCGTCCTCGTCTCCGCCCCTTCCCACGGCCTCTCTTCCCCAGGGTTTGCCTACAAGGCTAGTCTCTCCCTCTGGGTTTCTTCGCTTTGTCTACTGGCGTCTGCGATCGAACACCCCAGCAGTGAGGTTTGCCTCGCATCTGCCTCCGCTCTCCCTGGGTTGGTATATGGATGTAGGATGCTGATGGGGGATGGTTTGGACCCCGACCACTCACAGAGCGTATACACTGGCCCTCTCTCTGACATCCACGAGAACTTCTCTCGCGTTCTCATATCGGCTTCCAAGGCGTTCGCTAGAGCCAACGCAGCGGTGACTGCTCGCCTCTCTCTAGTCTCTACCTATTCCTCTGCACCCCCCTCTGCCCCCCGTAGCTCTTCCGTCGCAGCTATTCTCAAGTGTTGGTCAGACTCAGACGCAGGGGAGAGGGCATGTTCTACCTTCAAGGCGTCTTCCGTCCTTCTCGAAATGCTTTCATGCGTCCTCATGCCTCAAGGATCAGAGAAGGATTCTTCCTCTTCCTCCACCTCCTCCTCCAACTCGATCGACTTCTCCCTCTTGGCTCTTCTCCCTGCTTACACTATCTCCTCCTCTGCGCAGCTCCCCCAAGCCGAGCACTACACTTCTCTCCGCAGTGTCCTGTCGTCATCCGATGTGCACACAGTCCTCGCCCTGGGACTCAGTCTCCAGGCAGCTGAGTTCTTTACCCCTGTACTATCTTCACAACTCCAGACTGTCTACTTCACGCAGGCTGCCATCCGCTCCCCGGGTAACGCCTCTCTCGTTCAGCGGTCTTTCAAGAACGTCGTGTTGGCTTCGCCTCCCCTCGGAGATGATTCCTGGCTCTCCCTCATCTCGTCCGTTCTATCTCTCCTCTCCCCCGTCTCTTCCTCTTACCTCGCCTGTGAGGAGAAGGTCAAGAAGACCCTTGCAGACCCCTCCTCCTCCCCTGCTTCCCCCGCCTATGACCGTTGGGGAGTCATCAGAGAGTGGTTGTCGCCTTCATTCTCCCCCGAGGCCCACCCCTCCACCCCTTCCTTTTCGCTCTTCTCCCCTCGTTTGTGCTTCCTGTAGACCCCTTGGTGGCTGACGTGTGTCCCTTCCCATTGTTGTCTCTTCCCCAGATCATCACCATGACTCCCGCATATATCCCTGACCTCCTCCGCCTCCTAGAGTCCGTGTTAGTGGGCCCCAACCCCCTCGCCCCTCCCTCAGTAGCTATCAAGGCCATGCCATTCGTTCTCTCCACTGTCCTCCAGGTCCTCCACTCATGTGAGCCATCCTGTGTCGTCGCTCATCTTTCTCGCATTCATTCCGAGAACTCGTTCGTCAAGTCGAGTGGTCTCCCTCCTCAATCCCTCCCCGTGTTCCTGCAGAGCGTGCACTCGAACGATCACTATGGGATTGTGAATTCCCTCACTGTGGCCACCGCCGCGATTGAACTCATGAGCCACTACATCCAGAAATACTTCTCCGCCTTCGTCGAGGGAGTGTCGGGAGTCAAGACCGACTCCCCTCTTTCCCCCGCTGTTGTTCTCGGGGAGTTCCACAAGAGCAACAGAGTTAACATCGACAACAACCGAGGATCTGTCAAACATACTTCCCACTCTTCCCTCCTTCTCAGCGACTTCGACTCTTCCCAGGCCAGCGTCGATGCCGTCTTCCTCGTCTTCACCGCGATCTCCCGCGTCCTCCTACGCCAATCCCCCTTCCTCTCTCCCTCCTTCGCGGGCAGAGACTTCGCCTCGTTCTCTTCCGAGAAGCTGAATCTCTGGAGGACTTTGATATACTCTTGTATGAGGGTGCACTACTTCGTCACTTCCCTCTCCCACGTCGCTAGTCCCCTCGTCCAGGCTGAGCTTGTGCACACTACAGCTCTCCTTGTGTCCGTGAAGCCTGCAGTGTCTGGAGGAGGAGGACCCTACGTCTTCTACCCTCCCCTCTCCTCCCTTTCCATCTCGTACTTAGCTGTCCAGGCTGGTATTTGCGATTATGCCACGGAGTACTTGAAGAGCGTTCACGGTCTATCTTCTTCTGACAAGACGACGTCGATCTACCTCTCCAACGCAATCTCCTCCCTCGCGTTTAACCCTCTCCTCCCAGACCCCAGATCCTCCCACGTAGCCTCACCCTCCACCTGCATCCGCGTATCTCTGCCGTTCCTCGATGATTCCAAGTCCTTCGTACTCTTCTCCCACCTCTCTCCTGCTCACAAGGCTGTGCAGGTGGAGGCAGCTGCTCTCGTGATCAGGAATCTATTCCTCATGGCTTCTTACGTGAACGCGAACAGCGATACTTTCCCCGACGATATGGTCTTGTTCTACATCAACTTAGTCGAGACCCTTGTAATCCACCCTTCTGTCGGAGAAGAATTGCTCAAGAGGTACTTCAAGGTTCACCGGAAGAAGGCTGCGGCCGGCGCAGGTGAGAGTGAGCCCCCTTCTCCCTCTTCTTCCGCCTCCCTAGCTGATGACGTGCTGTTGGAGATCCCTGCCTGCCCTTTCCCTCTGGAGTCTCTTTATTCTAGCATTATGGGCCCCACCGCCTTCGCCCACATCCACCTCATTATGCTCTTCCCCGCCCTTTGTGACTTCACCTCAGTAGAGAATCACCATATCAGAGGCACTGCGACCGCTATCATCAGAAAGATCCCCACTATCCTATCTGAAAATATCGACAATTAAGACCATCCTAGTAGACTCCTTCTCACCTCTCTCTACTTCGCTCTGCTCTACTGTTGTTGCTCTTTTGCGGTTGTTTAATCGTCTTCGCCTCTCCCTCTTGCTCTTCTTTCCCTCTATCTGTTTCTATTTATCACAAGCTCTGTTGTATTCCGACTAGCTCGTTTTTTCGTTTTCGTTTTCGTTTGCTTTTTTTGATGTTCCTTTTTATTTTTTTATTTTTTTAATTTTTTTTTTTAATTTTTTAATTTTAAATAGTTGTTTCTGTTTTTGTTTTGATTTTGATTTTTGTTTTTGTTTTTATTTTGATTTTTGTTTTTGTTTTTATTTTTATTTTTGTTTTTGTTTTTGTTTTTGTTTTTCTTATTTTTGTTTCGTTTCTTATTCCTCAATACTTTTGTATTTGTTTCGATTTTCATACACGTGTCACCTCTTTGGCAATGCCTGTTTCGTTGCTTCTTAGGTTAAATTCTTTATCTTGCCCTCTGCTCGTTTGTGAAGAAGTGCCATGTGCATTCACATGCTCTTTTTTGTCCATTTGAGGGAGAGAAGGAGCATGAAATATGTATCGCTTATTAATATTGCGTTATGTTTTTTCTTTGTTACCGTCTTGCTTTTACATACTACGACAGAGTCTGTTCATCTTTACTCACAAACGGCAATATCGAAATACCATGTTTCCTCTTATTTTTGATATATATATTTTGCATTTTCTCAAATGATTAGTTATTTTTCTTTATATGCGTGATTTCTGCTCAAAATTTCTTTGCATCTCTTGTTTCCATCACACTGCCTCTGCGCATTACTTCCTTTGATTGGTACAAAATTGCTTACATCTTTTGAAGCTGGTAGTTGCCATTTCTATTCGCTCTATATTTATCGTTGTTGTTTTCTGCTTTGCTTCTTGAGCGCTGCAAATTATTTTCAAGTATATACATATTTTCCTAATAAACTTAAAATTACACAACGCAGAACACACGTTTTCATTTCTAATTAGCTACAGATACGAACAATAGGAGGGAAACGAATGGGAGGGATAAGAGTAAGAGGGAAAGGAGAGAGAGGGAGTGAAGACCCTCGCAGCAACTCTCCTCTCCTCTCCTCTCGAGAACAGCCTTATCTTCGAGGCCAGGCACCAGCACACCATTGCCATCGAAAAGTTAATCAAGAATGACACCAAGAAATCCATTAAGAAAGCATTGAGTGAAGCTCCTTTGGCCCCTGTGTGTCCTCCTTTCCGCCATCCTTCTCTTCCCGTTAGAGAAAATTGGGATGCTCGTCGGGAAGAGCAGAAGGAAGCAAATGGGAGGGGTTCTTTCTATCAACAGAGGGTAAGAAGAAGGTTGAGAAACTCAACAGAGGAATAGGGTCCCTATGAATCAATCTTAGATAATGTAGGGACGATACCTCCCTTGTTAGAGTCACCCTAATAGAGTGCCTCCTCCGGAAAATCTCACATAGATGGCTTGTTCTTTGCGCTACAAAAATATATACTCAGCTTATTAACCCACTTTTCTTTATTCGTTCTTATTCCTTGCTTAATCACCTAAATAGAGCTGAAAGTACCCCATATTATTACAGTATATTGAGTTGCATATAATGTGTTGAATAATGAAAAAATCTCCCAATTATTCAATCCCGCAAAATATGAAGCACACAACACAATTGCGACGTTGAACTCAACATTTCGAAAGCAGGGAAAATGACACAACCATTTTCAAATACATAACATTACATAAATCCAATAGAGATTCGCTGAAACATCGAACGTATCCAATTTAAACAGCACAACCGGACACGTGAAACAATGCTTCCGAAACATAAAGAACTATCGATCATGAGATTGTATACTTCCCACATGTTTCCTACAGTTGAACATCATGAAGGATATTATAGTCGACATATCTGCATTTTTTCTAGGAAAAATAGCCTTTACCAATTTACAATACATACATGTTTAAGTATTTTTGTACATCTTCAATTGTTGACATTCAAATGATCTTAATGTGTTCTCGAATGCCTGAAAGAGGTAATAATTTACATAAACAAGTTCTTCAGTATCACTAATATATTTAATATCATTCACTACAATCGACCCATTGGTTTTTGTTTGTTGCTCAGCTTGTGAGAATAAATCGCCAGGTTTCACCCACATGTTTTATTCATAATGTATAAGCAAATATCTTCCCCACGTCTACAACTACACCACAACACAAGTGAATTCCGTACACAAATTGCGCTTTTTGCAGATGCAGCTCTCATCATCTGTTGCAAGATCACGTTTATATAGGCGTGCACAGTCTCTGAAGACTCCTTTGGTAAACTCTACTGGACGTTCTTTGCAGGTATGTTAAGTACTAACTTCATTATTAGCTCACCTTTTTGGGGAAAATGTGAAATCAGAGAACAGAGGATAAAAAACAGTTTTAACACCAAACCGTATTCTTGGCTATACTATAGGCAATAACGCCATTTCAAGTCTCAGAAAGGATTAACTGTTTAAACTCTTTGCAAATTATGTGTTTTTCTTCGATTCATTCTGGGGGTGAGTAGAGATGTGTCCACAACTTATCTAACAGTGCATTTGCACAGAAGGAGCGTTCTCAAAAAGATGATTCTAACTATAAAAACAAAGGAAGCTCCAACTACTTTTTTGGTTCCGCCGTGCTGGGTTCGGTGGCTGCCGCTCTATCATACAAATACTTGAACACTGAGGAGGCATTTGCAGAGGTGGAGTTCAGTGAAGAGGATCTTCGCTTGTGGGAGGCCATTCACAACATCAGATCGGCCGACGACGCCCGTTCTCTGTTTGAAACGCTTTCTGAGGAGGAAAGAAGTTTGATTGAACTGATTGACGCGAACTTCCAGGGAAAGTACCCCCGTGATTTGGACAGCATCCCCTCCTTCTTGATTGAGAACTGGCATTCGACTCGCCTCACCCTCATCTCCTTCATCTACGTCTTCACTTGGCCTATCTCCCACGAGACCAGAGTGTGTCTTTACGAGAAACTGCAGAGCTTGTACCCCTCTCTGTCCAAGTTATCTCACTTGGAGGCCTCTGACTACGTAGACGAGAGCGAAGACCATGTCCTCGTGATAGGAGAGGATGATGAAGAGTCCAGGACCTCCTCCCTCCCCGCTTCTCACAACCTTCCTTCCTCTCCCTCTACTGTTCAGAACTCTTCGCTCCAGGCTGCTGCTATCGAGGATTTGCTAAAAGAGCTGATTTCTACTGAAGAATCCTCTTCCTCCTCTACCTCTTCTTCCTCCTCTTCTCATCATGCTTGTACTTCCTCTAATTGCGAGAAGAAGCAGGAACACTGGGACAGCCCAGAACTGGTGAGTCTGAAGGGACAGCTGGAGAACATGCGTGTATTTACTGGAAACGGAAACAGCACCCCTTTCCCACGAGGTCTGCTCCCTCCTCGGAGTCCCTCTTTCCCGTGCCAACATCACCACCTTCAGCGATGGAGAGCTAGGAATCCAAGTGATCGACAACGTGAGAGGAAAGAACTGCTTCATCATCCAGTCTCTCTGCGGACCCAACACCTCCGATCGTATCATCGAGCTCCTTCTCCTCATCTCTACGATGCGTAGAGCTTCAGCTGGAAAGATCGTCGCCGTGATCCCATACTTCGCCTACGCCCGTCAACTTGACGAGGCAGGAGGATCTGGATCTATGGATGTTCTGTCTTCTTCCATCTCCGCCGCTGAGTTCGCCAACAAATCGAGGTTGTCGATGGATGCCGTTAACACAATCATTGACTCCCAACGCAGGAATGCTCAAATTATGCACCCCAGGGAGTCGGAGGACAACAAGACCAGCAGACAGTACATTCCCTCCGCTGACATCGCCAGCATGTTGGAGTGGATGGGTGTTGACCACATCATCACCGTTGACCTCCACCGCCCCCAGGTTGTAGGATTTTTCAAGGAGACTCCTGTCGAGAACATTGACACCAAGTCTTCCGTTATCCCATACTTTATGAATGCTAAGTCCCTCTCCTCCAAGAAGGTCAGTGTCATCGCCCCCTGTGGTTCCGCCGTGAAGAGGGCTGTGCGCTTTACGAACGCTCTACAGAAGCAGGGAGTGGACGTGAACATTGCGTTCAGCTATGTGACGAACAAGGGAGAGATGAGCAACGAGGATGGGTCCCACCACTCCATCGTTGACTCTAACTCAATGGAGATCCTGGGAGACGTCAACGACCGCACCGCCATTATTGTTGAAGACATGATCGACAGTGGAAGTAGATCTGCTGCTGTTGCTGAGGCCCTCCACAAGCACGGATCGAATGAGATCTACGCTTACGCTACCCACGCCCTCCTCTCCGGGAACGCAGTAGAGAGGCTGGAGAAGTCACACATCAAGGAGGTTGTCGTTTTCAACACCGTCCCTCTCCCCACATCAAAACAGTCTGCCGCTGTCCGCCAGCTCTCTGCCTCGAACATCATTGCCGATGTGATCCGCAAGATCAACAAGCAAGAGTCCACCAATGACCTCGTTCACAACTACGGAGGCTAAGTCATCTACCGCGTAGAAGTCTCTCCAGCCCTCTCCGAAATTTTTCTTCTCTGTAATCTGTCTATCCGTGACTGACCGAAGCCCATCAACCTTTGCTCAGCTTTGATGACTTTGCCCCAGCTCTTTAATTCGACACATTAGTTGTCTCCTGTGCTACAGGCTTCCATGGCCCCACCTATATATGCATTCTCTACGTTCAACTCCGCCTTTTGTTTTCCTTCACTTCACTACACCCTTTCCTAATATCCTCTGCCCTTTGTTATTATCTTCATTTTGCTCACTCCGAAACTCAGTCTTTCTATTACCTTCTGCACATGGATTCCCGACTTCATGCCCATGTCTATTACCTCTTTCTAAGTACGTCTCGTTCTTGATTGTCCCCTTATTCGGCAACACATCCTATACATTAGCTTCTTTTTCTAAACAAAAACTAAAAAAAAAAACACAAAAAACCCTCTATTTTCATTGCAATTCTATACATATTGCATGAGTTGTATATACCGTTTACTTCTTATACACTAAACTTGTTTATTTTAGTGTTTCCAATAAATACAAACCTTCTATCTACTTTTCTCATACTTTTTGCGATTGCTGTGTGATTGCTAACTAGGATCTTTGCATCATTTGTAATAAATGAAATGTGTTTAAATTCAAGTCTTGGTTAATTCGCATTCGGAGAAACACGTAAATTATTTAACCAAACATTACAACGGAAAAAAATAAAAATAAACAAAAAATAAACTTTACTATAACGAATTTAAATCAAGCAGGCAAACAATCTGAGAGATAGAAGCGAAAGATAGCGCACTAACAGTCTATCCCGTAGACACCGGGCTTATGCTTGTGCAAGGGAGGTATCAACCAACATTAAGTATGTTTGATTTAGAATTTCTACAACGTGACTTAATTTGATTCATCTTCTAAATGATGCATACTTAACGCGCATGCATCCACAGTGCACATCCCTCTTCACCCCTCGTCCTCCGATTATTGCCCGAATGATCGAGATACAACTCGTGTACATACAACAAGACTGTACCTCAATTTTCCACATCCGCTCTGTCTCCCGCTCTGCCTCGACTTCTTCTGCAGAGATTGTCCACTAACTCCCTTGACCCTCACTACCACTACTCGTCTCCACCCTCCTTCGTCGGCCATGGGGGCAGAAAAATACACCACAGCAAAAGAAGAATACGAGGCGCACTACAACAACCTTCTTCTTACTCCCTCTTCAACAAGTCCTCTCCGAACTGCTTGATAGCAGCCCTGACCTTGGGTACGAGGTACTTCTTGACAGCAGCGGTGACATCGGCAGGAGCAGATCCTCCGTAGACCTTCAGGTCAAAATCGTCGTCGTAATTGGAGTAGTCCAAGTCGTGGATTTTGATCTCTCCCTCTCCCTCCGCCTCTCCCACCTTCCCCTCGTACTTGATAGTCAGAGTGTAATCGAATGTCATTTTCTTCTTTCCTCTGGAGAAGACGGTTTCGGCACTACCCTCAATGTCATCTACAGAGGTGACCTTGATGCTTCCATCAACCTCAGGAGCTCCCACCTCCAACTCAGAGAGCTTCTCCTCAAAGTACTTCTCTGCCCAGCTAGACTGGTTGATCTCCTCCCAAGTTCCTCCATTGTTCCAAGCAGATCCAGAGACGGGCTTGGGGGCTTCAACAGCAGCAGTAGCGGCCTCCTCAATCAACTTGGGCTTGTAGGCATGGGCCAAGTGAGCGGGAGTAGACTCGAAGAAGTAGTATCCAGACTTCTTTCCGTTCACGTTGGACTCAACAGCTCCCGCAGTCTGAGACTCGGTCACACCATTCTCAGTAGTGGTCACAGTTTCACTAACAACAGTTTCCTCAACAAATTCTTCAGTGCTCATACTGTTCTCTGAGGAAGTAACCCCACAAATGTTTGAATGATTGCGATATTCCAGATGCAGAAATACACAGATAAACAATTAGATCTATATTAATCAAAGAAGCGGACTGATCTCTTAAAGTAAAAAATATATTTTCTATCTACATTTCCTTTTCAGTTTACAGAATTGTAGACATTTGCGTACATTAAAATTACATAATGCAATACAATCAATCCCATGAAAATAATGATACACAAAAGAGTCCATTCAAGATAAACATATTACAATATAAAACAAGAATTGATGCAAATACGAAGGTCCTATTTACAAGGAATTATTCGTACAACTAGTAAATCACCTCATTTAGAAAAAAATACACAAAGAAACAAAAGCATTGAGATTGCTTCAATTTTCTAGAGAATACAAAAATCTATCGCATTTATGTGCACATCTCAATTTGCGTACACTTAATCTTTTTTTGGAACTTTCTGTATAATAGAGTGTTCCTCTGCTTTATTCAAAATGTCTTTTTTTTTTTTTTCAGAGGTCGCATGTCCTCGCATGGCTTGCAAAATTATCCTTCTGCCAGATTACTCGTTTGCTTGATTAATTTAAAACAAGGTCAGTTCAATTTAGTTTCCATATTTGTGAAGTACGTTAGTATTTCTCCGTGCATATTTATTTTATTCCTTTTTCTCCTCTTTTGGAGATGAGCTTTCTCCAAGTTGTCGTCTTGCATAGGTATTGGCATGTGCTTTAATCAAATCCCTCTGCTATACTAATTATTTCATCCCATAATCTCTGGTTTGGTTTCTTGCCTTTTATATACATGTGATTTATATAGTGTGAAATGTCTGCATCAGTCTTTGTCCAACAGAACAAAGGGTTGTTCGACAAAGCGAACCTGAAGAAAGCGGATGAGAATACACTTTCTACTGCTTTCGAGCAGATGAACAAGATGGTGTCCAAAAATCGCGCCACTGCTAAGCGTCTTGTCCGTAATAGAGACGCTATCCAAGGATTAATGACTTCTTTGAAGGAAAACCTAAGTTTGCTAAGATGGCGGAGTATTCCATGCAATGTTTGAAGAATATGGCAGTGGACGAGGATGTACGTGGAGGAGATGATCGAGGAAGGAGTCCTAGAGACCCTCATGATGGTGATGAAGCTGCATCCCTACAATGAAACTCTTCAGGCTATGTTTAACGATGTGGTTAAGACCTTCTGCATGAATGATCGCCTCGCCGCGATGGTGGGAGAAAGAATTGGAGCTTCCAACCTCGTCTTCTCTCTGAACAAGCACGTAGAGCCCGAGACCCTCACCACCACCGCGGAGGCCATCACTAAGATGCTTCAGCACAAGCCAAATATCGACATGTTCGTGAAGGAGGGTTTGGTTGCCGCTCTTGAGCGTGCTTCGACCCTGATGATAGACAACGCTGAGGCCATGGCGTCTCTTACGGAATGCCTCAGACACGTGACATCTACTGGAGAACACTGCGAGAAGGTCCTGGAGGGAAAGAGCATTGAAAACATCGTGGGTGCAATGCAGTCGTTCACGTGGTGCAAGCCCTTGGTCGAACATGGAACCGCTCTGATCGCGAATATCGTTTCGAAGATCCCGTCCTCTGTCGAGAGACTGAGAGCAATGGGAGTCATGCAGACCCTCGTCGCTGCCATTGAGTGCGACAGCGAGAACTCCAACGTCCTCAAGAGCGGAGAGGTTGCTCTGCGCCACGTAACGACCCTCCAAGACCTCTTGGACGCTCTGAATGTGCCCGTAGGTATCACTCAGGCGAACGCTATAGCGTTGGCTAACCTAGCCTCAATGATGCTCGTGAAGGAGAACATCCAATTTGTCATCGACAACCAAGGTCTGCCCTGGCTAGTTTCCACCCTCCAGCTGGCTGCCCAGGCGGAACAGAACGAGACTACGTTGGCGATCATTAAGTCTGGATGTAGGGCGTTGATGAGGATGGCAGATGACGAACAAAAGATTTATGCACTTATGCAAGCCGGGGTCGTGCCCCTCCTCCTCAACATCACCGCTTCCCACAAGAACGATGAGCAGTGCTGTATATCTGCTCTACGTGCTCTGGCGGCGATGATCACGAGAAAGGAGAACGCCGAGTTCCTTCTCAAGTGCAACATTCTTTCCGCTGTTCGGAATGTCCTTGATTCCCACCCCAACTCGGAGTCCGTCGCCCGCACCTGCATCGACATCATTTGCAAATTGGCAGCTCACTCTAGTCTCTGCTCCCGTCTCTTGGAGCTGGGAGCGCTTGACGAGATCGCGAAGATCCTCTCTACTCATATGGAAAACGCCGAGATTGTCCGCGACTGCATCACCGCCCTTGGAAGACTCTGCTCCTCTCCCCAGGCTGCGAAGAAGATCGCCGAGAGCGCTGTTCTCCCTCTGCTGGGAGAGGTTCTGGTAAACCATGCAGACAATATCGATCTATGCAAGAGTGTCCTTGACCTCCTCGAGACTCTAGGGCTAGTCCCCGAAAACCTCCCTTTTCTGCAGAACGCAGGAATCGTAGACTCGATTCTCACCAACATGGAGCAGAACAAGGACAACAGAGAGCTCCAAGCCGTTGGTTCTCGCCTTGTCGCGTTGATTTCCGGTGAGCTCCACATCACAGAGAGCATTGGCCAACTTATAATGACTGCTGAGTCAGTGATCAAGCTGGGAGTAAACGCCGATCCAGCATCGATCGAGAAGTTAGGAAGCAGTGTCAATACTCTCTCTCAACACGGAATGGTGGAAAAGTCTGCGATCAGCATGATTCAGAGATCGGCTCACCGTGCATTTGGAAAGGGACTGGAGGCTGCCAAGGCGATTCCCGTCACTACCAAACAGGTAGAGCTAGTCGCTTCTATCGCACAGGGAATCGTCCGCCTCTCCCGCGTTGCTGCTGCTTCCCAGATCCCCATGATCCTTGGGGCTGATTCCTACCGTTCCCTCCTCCAGATCGCCCTCCAGGATGCGGATAATGACCTCCTCTCCGAATACACTATGGAGATTGTGAATTTCGCTTCTTTGACTGAGGCTAACGCCGCGGCAATGCTGTTGGATGGAACTCTTGCCGACATCCTCTCTCTTGCCGCTCTTCATTCCCTCAACGAGAAGGTCCAGGGATCCGCCATTGAGACACTCCTCCGCCTTGCAGCTCTTCCCGGAGGAGCTAGGAAGATCCTTGACAGCGATATTGGTACTCTGCTCAAGAACGCAGTGAACTCTAACGTGGACAACATGGAGATCCTCGCTGCCATCCTTGACCTCATCGCTAAGCTTGCAATCGATGACGAAGCCATCAGGAAGCTCGTGCACACACACGACGTGTTGGTAGTAATCCTGAAGATCGTGCGCACCCACCC
The DNA here is from genome assembly GCA_035043665.1 of Drosophila quasianomalipes. Lineage (NCBI taxonomy): Eukaryota > Metazoa > Arthropoda > Insecta > Diptera > Drosophilidae > Drosophila > Drosophila quasianomalipes. The sequence continues at coordinate 35,731 of JAWNMU010000565.1, read as the reverse complement.
TTTCAACGTGCCCCTCCTCCAGGGTTGCATCCACCTCACTACCATGATTCTGATTGAGGAGGCGATCGCTATCCGCGTTGGGGAGCTGAGCGGAGTTGAGCTTTTCTTCAAAACTCTCCTACTTCACTACAAGGGATCCAACATCGCTGCTCTTTCCGCCGCCTCGTATATCCAGTCTACTTCTAGCACCCCCGGAGCACCTGGAGCCCCTCCCCCCCACCTGGAGGTGCCCCTCCCCCCCTCCTCCTCCTGGTGGCGCCCCTCCTCCTCCTCCTGGCGGACCTGGGGCTCCCCCTCCCCCTCCTGCAGGCGGTCCTCTTGGCGCTAAATTCCCCCAGAATGGCCTCCTGGGAAGCGCTATGGTGGCTCTGACGGAGGCAGGGAGAGCGAGGGTGTCGGTTTTATCGGGGGATGTCGTGATCATCTCGGCTGACGACGGACTTTTCTCCATCTCCTCCTCCGCTGCTGCTGAGATTATTCCTATCTCCGAAGATATGACCCTCGTCCTTACCGAGACCAGTCTCATCCTCCTCGAGGCCCTCTGCACTGTTGGCTCGAACGCAAAGCTCCTCTCCGTAGCCGAGCTCTGTGCCATTGAGAGAATCAAAACAATCAGGGACCTCCGCGTTCAGCACGCTGCTATCGTTGAAGTTGCCAACAGACTTCTCGCTATCCTCGAGCTCTTCATCCCTAAGGCCCTTGCCACCCCAGAGGAAGAGTCCGCTAAGGAGAAGAGCGAACTGGAAAGTTTAGACAACTTGCTGAGAAAGTTCAGCAACTCAGCAATCGGAATCTCCCCGAGGAGTGGGAGACATTGAGTTCTCGTCTCGACAGCGTCCTCAAGAACCCCGACTTGGCTGCTGTACTCAGAGCTACGGGTGCCCTCCATGCGCTGTGCAAGGGACTGTTGCTGAACAAAGAAAGGGAGACCCTCTTCAAGGCCACTGCGCCCCACATCCTGGACCTCCTCGACGAAGAGGGAGACGACATCATTAACTACATCGAGGACGCACATGTGATCGAGTCACTCTGCGAGATCATCCGTCCTCACGAAAAGTTCTCTTCTCCTATGCCTATCTCACACATTAATAGGTCGGCGAAGCTTCTAGGAAAGCTGAAGATGAGCGATTTGGTGAAAGACAAGCTTAAGGCGGTTGACTCGATCACAGTCCTCTCGAACATCATCACCACTTCCAAGGACTCCGACAGCCTTATCAACGCAACCAAGCTCCTGGGAAAGCTCACAAACGACGACGACATAGCCAAGCAGTTGTGCGAACTGACTTCAATTCGCCAACTCATCGACGCTATCAGACAAAACATGGAGAACGCTGAGTTTGTGCGCTACGGAGCTTACCTCCTCGGAAACCTCGCAGTCTCTGACGCGATGAAGGAAGAGATCGGAATCGAGGGAGGAGTCAACGTGCTGATTGTTGCAATGAATAGGCACTCAGATCTCGAGCCCCTCATCCAGAACTCTCTCTACTCTCTCGCTACCCTCTGCCACTCTAACTCTGTGTGTTCTGCTCTGTACGTTGCGTGCAAGGGAATCCCCCTCACCATCCAGCTCATGAACACATACATGAGCTCTCCATCTCTCCTCGAATCTGCGCTGTGTCTCTTTTGCAACGTGTGCGACAAAAACGATCACAACAAGTCTCAGCTGTGTACTGCGGGTGCCTCTCCTGTAATCGTGGACATCACCCTCAACAACTACGACCACGAAGACGTTCTGGTCGCAGCATACAGGGCACTGGGTCTCCTCGCCTTCAACAAGGACAACGTATCCCTCATCATCCGCTCCGGTGCTGTCCAGGGAATCGTTGCCGGACTCACTCTCCACAGCCACTCCATCTCCATCATCGAGATCGCAGTGCGTGTGTTATGCAACTTCTCTGCCAACTGCAACCCCCAAGACATGGCTTCGATGGCGTCAGATGGAGCAATTCAAGCAGTTCTCGACGTATCAAGCAAGTTTATTTCCACAGCCTCCATGCAAGTCTCGGCGCTTAAGACTCTGTGCAATCTGGCCGTGAACAAAGGCAACGCAGACCTCATTATCCGCCAGGACGGAGTGAAGATCGTGTGCGATGTGGTGAGAAGAAACGTGGGGTCAGTGCCTGTCTGTGACAACGGACTCAAGCTTTTATTCAACCTCACGTTCTCGAGAAATAACATGAACAAGATCATCATCGCAGGAGCCCCCGTTGCAGTGTTGCAGTGCATCATCACACACCCTCTCCACAAGAACGTCATCCCCATTGCCCTACGCTGTCTCTCCGCTTTCTGCTACACAGACGAAGTTGCCAACGCGATTGCTTCCTCTCAAATGAACGACACTCCCGTGCTGAACATCGTAATTGCCCTCCTCGTGTCATCTATCAACCACCCTCACCTCCTCATCGAGGTCTTCTCCTGTCTCTCCGCCCTCTGTCGCTCTCCCTCCAACGCGGAGAAGATGGTCGTTAACTCTGTCGACAAGACGACTGGAGTCCTCGCCAAGCAGTTGGGAGACGCTGGAGTTGTGATTTCTGCTATGCGCTTCCTCACCAACCTCTTCGTCCACGCCAGTGCCTCACGCATCGCAGTGAACACTTCAATCGTGAAGACGGTTATCGCTGCGGTGATGCAATACAAGACCAACAAAGACGTGTTGTTCCCTTGTCTTCGCCCCATTGAAAATATGGCCTATGCCAGTCAGGAGGTAAGGAACCATCTCAAAGACGAGAACACTATCGCATATCTCGAGGCAGTCATCGCTGCCAACCCAGGAAACGAGCCCATCAGACAGGACTGTGATGCTGTGATTGCTGCCATCAACAGAACCGAGATGAGACTCGAAGATCTTGAGTTCCTTGAACTCAAAAGGGAGAGAAAGGACCTCAACCAAGTTTACGAGGCTCTTGGAGAGAGGAGGGTCGACATCGCGGATACCATGGACGAGATCCCCGCTAAAGTCAAGAACTTCCTCATCGCTGGTGCTCTCCTCAGCAAACACAGCAAGACTGCGATGCCCAGGCCGAGACATGTGTTCGTTACGGAAGACTTACGTTGGTTGGTGTGGAAGGACCCGAAGGAAAAGACGATCGACCCAGAGCAGAGGATGAAGATTTTCAAGATCAGGAGCGTCGAGAGAGGAAGATGCACCGAGCAGCTCCAGAGAAAGAAGTTCGGAAAGTACCTCGCCAAGGACGAGTGTGCCTTTTCTATCCAAGGAAGAGAGAGAACCGTCGACTTGGAGGCGGGCAACGAAAAGGAGGCGGAGAAGTGGATTGAGGCTGTGGAGATGCTCATCTCTTACAAGAAGAGTCTTCAGGCTCTCCAGTCTAAGACTGCCAGGTTCACTTAAGGTCTCTCGAGAGTATATTTTGTATTCTTATTTTTTTCCATCCGTACTATTTCATTCCCATCTGTACAATAGGTATTCAGTTTCATTGATGTATACGTTGTACTGCTTTTTTTGTTTTAGTTTTTTTGTATTTTTGTTTACATCTGCCATTTCAGCTGTATATCTACTTGCATTCTGCATTTCCTTTCGTTCTACTATGCTAATAGCAGTTGAGGGTGTGGCTGTACATGCCTTTTATCTGCAGCTTATTTCTATTTTGCAGTCTTATTAGCTTTTTTTTTTTTTTTTTTTTTTTCCACATTGTATATATGCACATATTTTATCATATGCCTCCTACTCGAACAATTACTTTCATGATTCAAGAGGTTTTCAGTTTTTCTTTTCTCATGATTTTACTTTTTAAAAGTCTTTCAACAAAAAAATAAAACAAACAATAACAACCGAGTGAATGTCATGGTTTATTGCACTTTCTATTGACAAACATAAATGTATTTATTTCATCATTACTGCATTCGAAGTATAGTATACTTGATAAATACATGTATTTTCATTTACATCTACATTTACAGTTTGCTGTATTTGCAGTGTACACTTCGCACATTGCTGAGGAGACGTGCTAATCTCTGAAGCGAACGTATCCAGCTCAATTTGAGATTTCCAGAGTTGCGTGCTGTAAGCAAATATGCCTGCAATTATATACGTGACATTTTATTTATTTATATGATATATGCGTATACAAGATACTTATATATTACTTCATATATTTGAATCGCCATTTTTGCACACCATTCTCTCAAACACTTACATTTTGTATTTATCTGCTTCTCCATTTTTTTTTTTTTTTTTTCTGATCTCTTTTTTTTTTGAATGTAATCTTTTCTTCTTACATCCTTCTTTATTTTTCATTTTTTACTCGCAATATTTTTTAGTGATGGCTGAACCCCACAGTATTTCCAGAGCTCTTTTCACCTATATTAAGTTTTGCAAATCACATTTCCCCCTCATCTCACAAATACTCGATTATTTTTCTTATATGCCTGTTTTTGCTACCGTTGATTTCTTTCGCTTGCGCGAATCCAAATCGTAGTACAACAATGTCTGAGCATCTGGCTAACTCCGCAGCTGTCTCTGCCCTCGTCAAGAAGACAGATATCTTGTCTCCCAAGACCCACAAGTACACGATTGTGTGGTTGCACGGTGAGAATCACAGTACTTCCACTTGCATCAATACATCTTTCTGTAACTCGCATCAACTGTTTTCTTTTTTCACCTTTGGCCCTAGCCTTACTTAGTACTTGCCACGGCATTTATTCTATTGTGTGTGCGTGTTCGCTGTATGTTTCGTAGGACTCGGAAGCAGTGGAGACTCCTTCATCGATTTGTTCGAGAGCCTTGATCTCCCCAACACCAGAGTCGTTCTTCCTTCCGCTGCCTCCATGCCCGTAACCGTCAATGGAGGATACAAGAGCGTAAGTAATTCCATGCAATTCTACAATCCCCACTTTTCGCACCTGGTGCTCAGTCTCTTCTTTGTTGCCATTTTTCAATGCTCCGAATAGTATGTAGTCTTTGTTTGATCCTTCTATGCTTTTTATTCTTACACAAATCTCACCACATTCACTCTCTTTCCTTCATATACTTTTTTCATGCATTTCACCTTGCTCCACCCGATCATACCTTTGCGTTCTTCTTCTTGCTCCGTTTTATGGTGTAGCCTGCATGGTTCGACATTTTGAACTTCGACCGTACCAGTGTGGAGAGCCGTAAGGAGTCTGATTCTACCATTGAACGTGGAGATTCCCTCCTTCGTGAGATCCTTGACTACGAAGTGTCTCTCGTCGGAGACGCTTCCAAGGTCTTCCTGGGAGGATTCTCACAGGGAGCAGCCATGACCCTCCGCACTGGACTGTCTTACAAGGAGCAACTTGGAGGACTCATCGTTTGTTCTGGATTCCTGCTCCAGGCCCCCAAGGCTCCTTCTTTGTGATCCAGAAGAAGGTTCCTGTCTTCATGTACCACGGACAGCAGGATCCTATTGTCCCTGCTTCCTATGCCCAGGAATCTTATGACATCCTCAAGAAGATCGGAGTTAACTTCGAGATGTTTCACTTTGGAGCAAAGACTCCCCACTCCCTCTCCCAAAACGAACTCTACGAAATTAAGAAGTTCTTCGAGGGACACATGTAATTTTATTTAGTTTCTGTAGCAATTTTTGTCATTAAAACACAATAAACATATTTTCATTTAAGTATACTTTACCACATTTAGCATGTTTTAGCCTTTTTTTTTTCTTCCTCTTTTGCTTCGAAACGGAAAGGAAATATGACTGCTCTATTTTTTTCTGAAAGATAACCCAGATAAAGTCATTGTTAACGACTGTCTTATCTTTGTTTTATTTTTTCCATCTTTGAGGATTAAACATGAGCGCAACTATAGGAGTGTTGGGAAGTGCTTTAAAGACTGCTCTTATGCATGAAGATGGCCAGGAAGTAAATAGATTGATCAATGTGGCCTTGCTCGAAGAGGATGATAGAAATCAGCTTCTTTTCATTCTATCTCAGGTAGATTTGATATATAATTTTTGTGTTTTTCGTTTTAGCCTATTGTATGCTGTTCATACGTATATTACATATCCAAAAGTTCCCATACATTTTTTAATCGCGAGTAAATTCTTTTCTGATCTAGGCTAAGAACATTGAGGCAAAACTGAGACTAAACGTTTCTGAGCCTTACTTATCAATTATTGGGCCCCACCTCACATCCATACTAAAATACTCCCCAAAACGACGTTGATGGAGCCATCGCTGCTGCTCACAACAGCGCTTTGAAAATGGCGAACTTCTGTGACTTCGCAGAAAGGATGCAATTGGTGGTTACCAATTTTGGATGCAGTTCTTTTACAATACAGGACGGTAGTGCTGGCTGGGTACGACCTGAAGAAGAATGAAGTAGACGACCTGGAAAACGAAGAGGAGAATCATGATGAAAACACTGACATGAACCAGTGCACTGAGTTGTTTGGAAGGATAATGGGAGATATGAACACTGACCGATGTGACCTAGAGTATTCTAAAAAGCAAGGGTGCTTATTCATGATCAACCATCTCATGAAGATCTACTTCAGAACAAACCACGTCCATCTGTGCCACAACCTGGTCACTGCATTCAAAAACCAACACGTTCCGATTGAGATCTTCCACAAGGCGCAACTGGTGACTTACCAGTACTACTATGGAAGGACCTGCATCCTGGCAGACGACTACGCGGAGGCAGAGGCTAGTCTCAGCTTTACCTTCCAGCAATGCTACGGAAAACACTGGGCCAATGAACGGTAAGTATCCACCGTCTGATTGCTTCATTACTCTTTTTTTTGTTTTTGTTTTGTTTTTCTTTTCTGTCTTCTTTTTTCACTCATCTTCTTCCCCTATATTACGCCTAATATTCCTTTTCGTGTTCTCCCTATTTCTTTATCCCCTCACTCTTTCTCTATCACCCACTTAACATATATGTCCACTTCAACTCGTTTTTCCTCTGTTTGTTCCCATACGAACTGTTTTTGCACGTATTGTTTGTTATCTTATTGTTCATTCTAGTCGTATCCTAAAATATCTGATTCCGGTGCAGCTGAGACACATCAAGTACTTGAACGCTGGTCTGCTAGAGCGTTATTCTCTCCAACAGTTCAGAAACTTCTACACGGCGATCGCGAAGGGAGACCTACTGCTGTTCAACAGAGCGCTGTTCGAGCAGAGAGACTTCCTGATCCGGAACGGCCTCTTCCTCATCATAGAGAGACTCAAACCATACGTCTACAGGAACTTGTTCTACAAAGTGTATGTTGCCTTTTCCGAGCTGCACCTTATCGTTGCCCTCTGGCCCTGTCAACACTTGCCTCTCTGCTTCCGCTTTCCAATGTCTATACGCTCTTTACCTCTCGCTTCCACTTTTCTTTCTCTCTTGCTTAGACTTTTCTTCCTTAACCCTCCTTTGTCTCCCACACTGTCCTTTGTCTCCCACACTGTGCGACCGTATTGGTTTTCCCTAGATACAAATACAACGTCCGAGCTAACCCCGAGAAGTCACACATCGTTGACCTGGAGCTATTCCTTTCTGCGTTGTCTATGAAGGGAGTGGTAAGAACTTGCTCCTATACACTACTAACACACACTTACTTTCACACACCCATTGCATTGCAAAAGACTTGAACATCTCGCACTTCCATTGTTTATGTGTTTATCGATCCATGTTCACGAATATTAAACGCATCTAGAATAACAATCTACTTTCCACATTTCATTTTTGTTCGCTTAACCAACGACTATTCGCAGAATATGGACCTGGAGGAGTTGGAGTGTATTTTGGCTAACATGATCTCCAGGAAGGAATTGAAGGGTTACATCGCTAAGGGAAGATACGCTATCCTTGACAAGAAAAACAACCCTTTCCCTGCCCTGTAGTTCCATATCTAATCTCGACCATCTACCTTCCATACACTCGAATACTCCGCTGTCAGTGCGCGCCAAGTAGTTTTTTATGCGTTTTTTTTTTTTTTTTTTTTTTAAATTTATTTATTGATCTCATCCGCTTTGCGTATTGTGCTTAGTTTTTAGTTTTAATAAATGCTTGTCTATTCTTGTTACTGTTTCACATACGATTGAATGACATGCGTTCGATAAATCTTGTCTTTTCACTAGTATTTCCTTACCATGAATGTCATATAGGCAAGACATTGCACACAGTTCTTGCAAAATGAGCCGAGACACAGTAGAGATATCAAACAAAGTTCTAAATATTATTAACCGCCTTTGTTCATAGATAAAGTACAGGCTTAATCGAACAAAACATCCCAAATGCGTAAACGATGATTTGCCACACAGGCTGGAATCGCGCTTCCAAATTCAAATTGAGTTAATCACTTTTCCTTTTTTTTTAGATCTTTATATTATATGGTAAATGATTTTTTGAGGAACAAATATGTTTTCTGTAAAACCTAGTTTACTATTTCATTGTATTTATTGGACCATAACCAAAATAGTTTTTTGCTGCATCTATATATAAAATTGGAAAATTATGTTCATTTTCCAATACTTTTTTATTGCGATAGATGTCTGTTTGCAGCATTAGGATAAATATCACGTGTTCACTAATGCTAAACAATTAAAAATACAATAAGCAGGATTCGAATAATGGCCCGTGACGAAGTTGAGTCCCAGCTTATTCCTTCTAACTTTAAACCTCAGGCTTTGAACGAGCCTTTGTATTCGGCTGAGTCTGTTCAGGAGTCTAACGCTGAGCTTTGGCTTTTCAAGTTCCCTCCTGAGGTACCGAACTAGAGTATTGACAACATCCACTCACATATACAATATGCAGCTTAGTCAAACCGTGTCTAACAGTTAATTACATGCAATATAACGGGAAACGCTTTACATGACATTTTCACTTGCGAATTAACGCGAATGCGTGAACTCTACGGATGTGAATTATACACTCACTAATTCGGACAACATTGGGTAATTCGGAAACAAACCGTGTCTACTCACTCACTGGATCTCAGATGACCCACGCAGACTTCCAGCAGATTGGATTGGAGATCCCCTCTGCGTCTTCGTTGAAGGGAGAGAACTCTGTTCACCTAAAGTCTTTCGACTGGAAGGGGCGTAAGTACGTGTTGGTGGAGGATACCCCCTCCTCTGCCAATGTGATGATCAACATTTGGCCCACCGACTCCATCAATGACAGAGAGCAGGGAATCTACTCTGCTGGAAAGCCCTTCACCCGTTTCTTTTCAGTGACCGCTGAGTATGCTTCGAATGGATCAACTTACGCTGTTGGACCGATACACCTCCAAAACGTACGCTTCCCTAAAGAGAGACATATATATATATAGATAAATATAGGCGTGGTATCTGACAGATGCGTGCATAGTTGTGTCATATGTAGTAATATTGGTACGCGTGTTCATGCTTGCATGTTTTTACACAAACACCACAGATATAATTACATATGACAAACTGCGTACGCATTCGTTACTTACCACGCCACCTATGCCATCCATCTGTCCTGAGTATATATCATATACTTTCTGCATGCACTGCATCTGCATCAACTTTCGAAAATAAGAGGAGGACAAACAGCGTTGTGAAATTCCTTCTACGTACATAACTATATCCCATCTTTACCACATTTCTAACCATCACTTGCATTGTTCCGTTTCGTACTCTCTCTCTTTCCGATCTCCTCCATTACCTTCACCTCGTCGTATTGCTTCCTTTGTGATCCCTGGCTCATTTCTCCTCCAACTCTTCCCCCACTTGTCCCCCCTCCTCTCTTCATCCCCCGCGTTCTAATTCGATCGCCGCTATACACCTTTCCCATCCTTCAATCGTTGCTTACTTGATTGTCATCTCTTCCTTTCTCCTCCTTCTCCTCCCTCTTCTCCTCCCTCTTCTCCTCCCTCTTCTCCTCTCTCTTCCCTCTTTCTCTCCTCTCTCTTTTCTCTCCCTTTCCCCCTCCCTCTTCCCCTCTCTCTCTCCCTCTCCTCTCTCTTCGCTCCTTCTCCATCTCCCATCCCTCCTCTCCCCTTTTCTCCTTCCTTATCATCACTCTCTTTCCATTAAATCTTCTCGCGCTTCTCCCTTCCGTCCGCCCTCTCATTTCTCTCTTATACATCTTCTTCCCCCTAAATATACTCCCTACCGCTGCCCCACATCTTCCAATTCTTCGTCTGTCTTTACTTATCTCATTCTTCTCTCTTGTTGACTCCTTGGCCTTCTCCACACAATCTCCACCCCTTCTCTTTCTTCCCTTTCCTCCGCTATCTTTCTTCCCTTTTATTCCCTTTTCTTTCCCTTTCTTCCCCTTTACGTCGCTCACTTTCTCACTCCTTCTTCACCTGTTCTCCATCCCTTCTCCACCCACTCTTCGCCCTCTCTCCACCCGCTCTCCACCCCCTCTTGATTACATGTTTCCTCCGTGTCCTTATTTACCTCTCTCCACTCTCCTGATTCCACGTCTCTTTCCCTTGTCCTCTGCCATATTCTTCATGCGCTTGCGCTCACTTCATCTGTGCACTCCCATTCCCACGCCTTGTTCTTCCCCTTCTCTACCTCGTCCCCTCCCTAATCCTGTAATGCCTCCACCCCTTCCTCTGCCCTCTCTGTGTTCCTCTCTCCTCTCACTTGCTCACTTTTACTTCCCCTTGCTCTTTATATTTGCCTTCCTCTTTCGGCGGTCCTCTCCTCCTTCCCCTTCCTCTCTCCCCTGCCCCTCCCCCTGGCTCCTCATCCTCGTCCTTCCTCTGCCTCTCCCTGTTCCTCATCCATCTCGGCGTTTCCATCACAGACTTTCAACCAGCCCTTCGTTCCCAGGGGCCCTGTGCTTCCCTTAGGGTTCACCGTCAGCACCCCTACCGCCTCTTTTCCGGAAAGAAGAGGAAGAGCGTTGCTGTTGATGAGAAGAAGAAGAAGGCGAAGAAGGGAACTGAGGAGAAGGAGGAGAAGAAGGAGGACAAGAAGGAAGAAGAGGAGAAGAAGTCCAAGAAGGACAAGAAGGACAAAAAGTCGAAGAAGTAAGAAGTGAGCCCTATTAAAAACACTCGCTTTCTGCATTCTAGACAACCGAATGACGAACCGACTACCGCATTTTTATTTTTATTCACAGTAGTTTTTAGTTTCCTACCCTCCCGCCTCGTGTCTCCGCCTGCCCTCCCTTTTCCCTATTTATTTTTTTCGCACGTAGATATTTTCGGTCTGCTGTAGGCGCCGCGTACTATTTATTTATTTTTTTTTATTTTCTTAGGTTATTAAGTTTATTTGAAATATAATAAACATGCAATATTTCGTAATTGATAATTCCGTACACTTCTATTCTTAGGCCACATACACATAACATACATTTACTTGTATCGTACAATGAAATGCAACATAGCGATTGCTACAGATCTCATTGCCTGTGCGCACACCCATCCTATGCACGTGTGTACTACTATACACGTAGATCCTGCACGTATATTTACTCAAAATGCACTTATGCAAATAGAAGTTATCTGTATTTTCAAATGTACACATAATACGCTTTCGTTAGACTCGTACTGAAAGTACTTTAGTCAAATAACGTTTATTGTCCGGGATCGCAAAGACGAAGTCTAGTTGATGTAAGAGATTCTTTCCCCGAAGTGAAAACGAATACATTCCCGACATGAGTACAGATAACAAAATATGAAGATGGTAAAGAAAAAGAAAAGAAAAGAGAAAGAGAGAAAAATAGGAAAAAGATCTACGAAAATATATTTTACACATCCAGGAATTCAAGTAAACACGTAGGAACGCAACAACAATGTATTACAGGGCTTAACAAACAAAATAAACACTGTTAATCATATACAGAAGCAAACAACAACACATGTACAAAACAGAAAACAATAATAGAAACCAAACGTATCGATGACAAGTACGAAGATATATAATGCATAGAAAACATGATATACACTATTTAGACATGAATGGAATGAAACCACTCCAACCAGCAACTAGGAGTTGCCTTCGTTGATATTTTTGAATATTTATGAGAAGCATTCAATGCTATTGCCCGAAGAAAACACAACTAGGAATGAAAAATAAGAAAATAACAGTCAAATTGAGGCAGACAAGCATCCATAACCCTTTCTTTTTTTGTTTTTTTCTCTTCTCTCTCTCTTTCTTTTTTTCTTCTTCTTTTCTCCTCTTCTCCCTTTACCGTATCGACTCCCTCCCTTTTCTATTCTCCTCTCTCCCTTTCTTCCTCTTCATCGTCCCCCTTTCCTCCCTTTGACACTCTGCCCCTCCCTCTTCTTCTCTCTCCTCTCCTTCTTCTTCCCCCTCATCTTCTTCCCTCTCTTCTATTCCCCCTTCCCCCTCCTCTTCTACTTGTATTTCCCTTCTCTGTTTCTCATTTATGCCCCCTCTTCTCCCTCTCCCACCTCCCTCACCTCTCCATTATCTCCTCTCTCTTGTTCCTCTTCCCGTTTTTCTCCTTCCCCTTCTCCTTCTTCCCCTTCTTCTTCTCCTTCCCCTTCTTCTTCTCCTTCCTTCTTCTTCTTCTCCTTCTTCCGCCTCTCCTTCATCTCCTTCTTCAGCCTCTCCTTCTTCTCCTTCTTCAGCCTCTTCTCCCTCTTGTTCTCCTTTCAGATTGCTTTGAGCAATTGAAATAGAAGGAGAGGAAGAGGATGAAGGGTGAGGGAAGGTCGAAGTGAGGGTGAGATGAAAGGAGAGAGGGAGCGGTAGAGGAAGGGAGAGGGAGAGGGAGAGGGAGAGAGGGGGAGACATCAATGTATTCCAGATTCATAGGAGACGAAAGGGAAGAAGAGGAGAAGAGAAAGCGGAAGAAGAGAGGAGAGAAGAGGAAGGGAGGGGGCCAGGAGGGAGGAAGGAAAAGGAAGAGGGACGATGGGCGGAAGAAGGAGAAGAGGTCGAGGAAGAGGAAGAAGAGGAAGAAGAAGAAGGGAGAGAAGATGAGAGGGGAGAGGAGGGAAGAGGAGAGGGAGAAGATGAAGGGAGAAGAGGGAGAAAGAGGGATAGGGGAGTAGAGGAATGTGAAGGGGAACGAGAAGAGAGAGAGAGAGCGGGAGTGGGAGTGGGAGTGCGAGTGAGAAGGAGAAGTTTCAGAGGAAGAGTGAGAGGGAGAGTGAGAGCGAGAGGGAGAGTGAGAGGGAGAGTGAGAGGGAGAGTGAAGAGAGAGAGGGGTTAGGCGCGATTGCTATAGTAGGAGAAGGAATCGATGAGATGTACACTAAGGAAGAAGAAGAGGAAGCAGAATAGGAAGAAGAGGGAGAAGAGGAAGAAGAAGAGGAAGAGGAGGAAGAGGAAGAAGAGGAGGAAGAGGAGGATGAGGACGAGGGAAGGATTGGAGAGGAAAGGAGGAGAGGGAAGATGAGGAGGATGAAGAGGAGGTAGAAGCGGAGGAAGAAGAGGGGAAGTGGGAGGAGGAGGATGGGAGAGTGGTGGGAGAGGAACGTAGAAGGTCGGAGAGAGAGAAGTAAGAGAGGAGAAGGACGCGAGAGAACCGAAGACAGAAGGTGAGGAGGGGGGAGGTGGAGGAAGAGGGGAAGGGCGCAGACGAAAGGTCATGGAAGCGGAGGGAAGGGACGAAGAGAAGGCGAGGGAAGATGAGGACGAAGAGGAAGAAGAAGAAGAGGAAGAGGAAGAGGAAGAGGAAGGATGAAAAATGCCTTCTCTTCCTTCTCTTTCTTCTCTTTCTTCTCGTTGATGTTCTCCTTCTCCTTCCCCACCCCCCTCTCTCTCTTCTTTCCCCTCCCTCTCTTCTTTCCTCTCCTTCTCATATCTGCTCATAGCTTCCTCTTCCCTTTCCTCTTCTTCCCTCCCTTCTCTTCCCTTTCCTCCTCCTCCCTCCCTCCTCCTTCCCTCCCTCCTCCTCCCTTTTCCGCTTCTTCTTCCTTCCTCTTCCACTCCTCCCTCTCATATCTTTTAGTCCATCCTCCTTCCTCTTCATCCCCGTCCACTCCCTTTTCTCTGGCCTCTTCTTCTCCTTCGCCCTCTTCCTCTTCTTCTTCCTCTTCTTCTTCTTCATCCTCTTCCTCATCCTTTGCGCTTCCCCTCTTCTTCATGATATCTGACCCTCCCTACACCCCACTTTCCCTCTTCCTCTTCACCTCTCTTTTTCCCTTTCCCTTTCCTTTCTCTTTCTCTTTCCCTTTCCCTTTCTCTTTCCCTTTCACTCTGCTCACTTTCTTCACTTCCTCCTTCCCCTCCCCCCCCTCCTCTTCCTCTCCCCCTCTCCTTCGTCTTCTTCTTCATCTTCATCTTCATCTTCATCTTCCTCTCCTCTCAGGTGGTTTCTCCTCCTCTCTCTCTCTCTCTCTCTCTCTCTCTCCATCTCTCTCCACCCTTTCCCCTCTCTAGTGTTCCTTCCTTCCTTTCCCTGTGCCTCTCTCTTTCCTTCTTCACCATCCTTATTATTATTTGCATCGTCTCTTCCTTCTCCTCCTCTTTCTCTTCCTTCTCGTTCCATAGTTGAATCACTTTCCTCCTCTCTTCCTCTGTCTCTGTCTCTGCCTCCTCTCTTCCCTCCCCTTCCCCTTCCTTTCCCCTTCCCCTTTCCCTTCCCCCTCGATTCGTTTTTGATCTCAAAAGCATAGGACTCCCAGCGAAGGGGGGCACTTCTCGATCATTCATTTTCCCACTGGAATATACCATTCTCATGTCTTCTTCCTCACTAAGATCATTCATATTTCCACTCAATTCCAGAAGCCCTCTTCTGCCTCGACCTCTACCTCTCCCTCCCTCCTTCTCTCTTTCCCTCTCTCTTTCCTCCTCCCTCTCTCTCTTTCACTTTCCCGTTCCCCGCCATTCCTTCCCTTCTCTGCCGTCCCTCCGCTCACTTTGAATATGTTCATTCGCCCACTAACTACCTTTCCTTCTCCTCCTCTCCACCGCTCTCTTTCCCTTTCATTCTCTCTCTCCACCTCACTGTCGTCACCCCCTTCTTCACCTTCCCCATCCTCTTCATCCTCTTCATCCTCTTCGTCCTCTTCGTCCTCAGCTCTCACCCTCTTCTTCACCTTTCCTCATTCTTCGATCCACTCTTTTCCCGTTCCCTTCTCTCCTCCCTCTCCCACTTCCTTTCCCTCTCTCTCTCCCCTCTCTTTCTCTATCCCTCTCCTTTCCCTCGTTCACCTTCCCCTTCCTCCCCCTTTCTTCCCCCTCTTCCCCTCCTCCTCCCATTCTTCCCCCCTTTTTCTCCCATCCCTTTCTCTCTCCTTTCCCTTCCCTTCCCTTTCCCTTCCCCTTCCCCTTTCTCTCTCCTTCACCCTCTCTTTCATCTCTCACTGTCACTTTCTTGATCGAAACTCCTCTGTCCCCTTACCCTTTCTCTTCTAACTTCTCCCCTTTCCTCCCTCTCTTCTCTCTCTCTCTCTCTCTCTCCTCTCTCTCCTCTCTCCCTCCCTTCCTCCCCTACCTTCAACTCTCTTCTTCTCTTTGCTCGTCCATTGAACTCCATCATCTACCCCCTTCCACTTCCCTTTCTTTTTCTCCCTTACTCGTTCTCTCCCTCTGCCTCTCTCTCTGCCCCCCTCTCTCTCCCTTTCCCTCTCCTGCCCGCTCTGCCTTTCTCTCCCCCTCTCTTCCCCCCTCTCGACTCTATGACTCTCTCTTTCATCTTCTACCAGTCCTCCACCCCCTCTTCCTTCTCTTTCAGCTCCACCTCCCTTCTTCATCTCCTCGTCCCTCTTCTTTCTCAACAGAGAAAAATAGTAATCTTCTTCATCCTCTCCCTCCTCTCCCTCCTCCTCTTCCTTCTCCTCCTCCTCTTCTTCCCCTTCTTCTTCCTCCTCCCGATCGTAGTTTCGATCAACGTCCTCGTCTTCTTCCTCCAGTCCTTTCCCAGATCTTCTTTGCTTGCGGAACCCTATACTGCTTTCCGTATTACCCATTCCTCCTCCTGCTCCTCTCATTTTTCCTTCTCTTCCTCCTTCCTTCTCCTGCTCTTCCTCTTCCTTCTTCTACACCCCTTCCTTCTCCCCGTCCCCTTCTACTTCCTTCTCTTTCTTTTCCTCTTCCGTCTCCACCTCGCCTCCGCCTCCTCCTCCGCCTCTCCCTTCTCTTCCTTGCAAATTCCATTCTCCTTTCACTCCTTTACCTCCGACCCACCCTTGCCCCTCTTCTCCCCCTTCTTCTCCTTCTCCTCCTCCTTCCCCTTCCCATCTCTCCCTCTCCTTCCTTCGCTACGCCCTTCTCTTCTTTCTATTTCCGCGTGTTCTGTTTCAGAGTCCCATTCATTATCCCCCCCCTCTACCACTCTCTCTTCTACTTGTTTCGATCGGTTTCTCCTCCTGTCTTCTCTTTCTCTGCTGCCTCGCCCGCTCTTCTCTTTCCCTCCTCTCTCGCTCCTTCAGCAACTCTCTCTCTTTGCGTTTCCTTTTTTCCTTCCTCTCCCTCACCTCTTTCTCAGACATGATCTGCTTCCTGGTCTTCGGATGGTCCTTTTCTCTCATGTTTGGGTAGTCGTGGGATCACTTGTATTCGGAAACGAAAGAAACAAGCAGAGGCAAAGGAAATAGAAGAAAATAACAACAACATGCAAAGGGAACAAAGATCAAGGAAACGAGGGGCAGACCAAGAGAAAGAGAGGGAAAACGTACGGAAGTAAAGAAAAGGCAAGCGGAGGGAAAGGATGGCGTAGGATAAAGAAAGGGAATCACAAAACAGAGAGAGAAAGATAGAGCGTTCGAGTTAGCAGAGGAATGGGAGAGTAGAGATTATACTTGCGATTAGATCGTCATTAATGATTCGTGGACTAAGCGAGAGGAATGGAGAACATGTTCATGCTTAAAGCGGTGTACACACATACACATACACATATGTGCATACACATACACACACATGTATCGGTGCGAACAGTTATGTATGCACTTGCTTATGGCTACGTAGTGATATATGCCTCTGAGTGAGTGTACTCCAGGATGCTATGGTACTATGTAGGGTATATGGGTGCATTCGCGTATTATTCGGCAGCATGATTGAAGTGTTCACTGGCATGCAACTCAGTTTGCATCGGCACTACATGTGACACGGAGCACGGGGTGATGATGAATCAAGAGTATATACTCACCTTTATGCTTCTGCTCGATGACCTTACGAGATGAGACCTCGTTGAAGAAGCCGTTGGGATTGCAATACTGACCATCCACCAGCACCATCGAAAACACATCTACGTTCTGATTGAGATCGTTCAGCTACAGAGAACAGGTCGCCGATGAGAAGGGAAGGGAGCGAGTGGCGGGGGGAAGGAGAAGGGAGAGGGGAAAGAGGGACAAAGGAAAGAGAGAGAGCAGGAAAGGAAAAGAGGGAAGGGGAAGGGAGTTGAGAGGGGGGAAGAGGAAGGGTGAGGAGTAGCAAAGATACGTAGAATGTTTTTAAAACATTTATAGATACATCGGCATCGATATCACATGTACACATATGGCTACGATTAGATAATGAGTTGGTAGAAGTAACGAGCGTTCTAGCACAGATGATATTCTAAGGCTCCTCACTAGAGGTGGCAGATATAAAAAAACACTAGAAAGAAAGAAAACGAATTCGAGGAAAGAAAAGGAAAGACAAAGAAAGAAAAGGAAGAAAGGAAAGAACATGAAAGAAAAAGAAGGAAAGGAAAGAACATGAAAGAAAAGGAATGGAGAGAGGAGTGCAGGGAAAAAGGTAACAAAAGAAAAAAACAAAAAACAGAAGAGCAGAACAAGAGCGAACGAATTCACGTGGAAATGCATGACATTGCAGGCGAATCAAAAGATGAAAGGGATCAAACAAACTCACTCGTTCTTTCCAGTCGTGTTGCGGATCAGGAAGTGCTTTCTTGCTTCTTCCGAAGTCGAGCTCTTTTACTCCACTGACTCTGGCTATCAGCCCCAGCTCCTCTCTCTCCTTCTCCCTCTCCCTTGCTCTCTCTTGCTCCCTCTTCCTCTGCCTTGCCTTGCTCTCGTCCCCGCCCTCTCTAGCCCACTGCACCATACCTAAGTCCCTCCCTCGCTCCCTCGCTTCCTTCGCTTCTCGTGCTATCTTTATTTTGAGGATGAGGGGGATTTCGTTTTCGTTCTGCCTGATCATCATCACCCTCTCTCTCTTCTTCATTGTTTCGTAATAAGCGTTTACTTTTGCTGCTTCGGGGATTAGCCCTTCTTCTCTTCCTGATCTCATGGAATAGGAGGAGGAGGGCCGAGGCAGGGACTTAGAGGAGGACAAGGAGGATGACGAGGAAGACGAAGATGAGGTCACCGCTGCGGAGGCAGGTCGCCCTCTTCTGGAAGGAGGAGCAGAGGATGGAGGTGATGGACGGATGAGAGAGGATGTGGAGGAGGAAGAAGTTGCACTCATAGGTCTCATTCTTTCATGAGGGTTCCCCACTGCTCCTGACCTCGCCGTGCCGTAGCTGCTGTACGGCCTAGGCCTGAGCTTCTCTCCTTTGGTCCCGCTGAGGTTGGATAGATCACTGGGTTTA
Organism: Drosophila quasianomalipes; assembly: GCA_035043665.1. Lineage (NCBI taxonomy): Eukaryota > Metazoa > Arthropoda > Insecta > Diptera > Drosophilidae > Drosophila > Drosophila quasianomalipes. Next base: position 17,391 of record JAWNMU010000565.1, on the reverse strand, counting down.
TGCGCGATCTCCAACAGTCTCTTCGACAGATAGTAGTTGTCAATGTCCATTTTCTGTTCCCTGTCCTCCGTCACTCTGTTCACACGCAACTTGTTGGGATCCGAACTACACGTCTTCGGGGGCGGACGTAGAAGAATTTCTTTCAAGGACTTTACAAGTTTTCGGTTCTCCGCCTCCATCTTCAACGCTCTCTCCCTCTTCCACGAACTGTTCGCTAGCTTATTCTTCGTTAACCTCTCTGCGCCACACGAACAACCACACATCACGTTGTACACGTTAGGAAAATAAACTCACACACAGAACCAACATACTATATACGTATGGGTGACACAACATAAAATTAACAGGAGTAGACGAGAGCTTTACCTGACATGTCTCTGGCCGGGTTGTCCGTAAATGTTAAACCGGAAGGTTTGCTGTATATTTTGTCGAGTTGGCCGCGGTGCTTTAGGTACGATTCATGCTGATATCCAATCTGGACTGGATTGTCCGCATATATCAAGTCTTTATACGACTCGGAGTAAAAGGTTTGGGATGAAGTCTTTCTCCCATTAGAAGACATGTGCGACGAATGCTTAGCGAGTTATTTACAATCAAGGAACTCACGTGAAACAAAATAAAAAGTATCCCCCAAATAAAATACAATTGTTTAAGTTGTACTGGACAAATAATAAATCCCACAACTAAAACTGGGCCTTGAATATTGTAAAATTCAGACTGTAATAGGTCGCTGTGCTCAATCCGTTTCCCTTAACTAAAAAAAAATCTGTTGTTTTGACGAGTTGCAAGAAAAAGAGAATATTACATTTATTTTCTAATAACATCACATGTAGGTTCACATTTTATATTCATCGTAAAACTAAGTCCATATTACATCGCTTTAATTGACAACTATGATCATGAATTTTTTCAAACTGAATATACACTTAAAATATTGGAATATATGATCTAATTGCTCACTCATTTTCTGTCCATAGCTATTTCCTGAATGAAAAGTGCAATTAAAGTTCTAAGACTTCCAGGGTTGCATCCAATTGACATGCTTCGTGTGGAAGAAAAACTCCTGCGTCTTTCTGATGAAAATTACCTAGTATTCAACCAACCTTCAGAAGAAACAAAGACTATAGTGCTTGGAATTTCAGGAAAGCCTGAGGCATTGGTTCATTTGGAGAACGCGAAGAGGGATAATATAGACCTAGTAAAGAGATTCAGTGGAGGCGGTACTGTGTTCATCGATGGCCACGTCAAGTTTGCTTCTGTTGATTGTGAATAACAAAGCATTGCCAGCCGTAAAACCCTTCCCCTCCGATGTGATGAAGTGGACCGAGAGATTCTACCGCACCGTATTCAACAACATCGAGCAACGGCTACCCCACCTCCAGGGAAAGCTAGACTTCGGCCTGCAGGAGAATGACTACTGTCTCGGCACTAAGAAGTTCGGAGGGAATGCAGAGTCCATAATCCGTGATCGATGGCTCCACGTAGGTACCCTCTCCTCATCTCCCGCTTTCTTTCTCCTCATCTTCCACTTTCGTTCTCCCTTATCTCCCGCTATATATCTCCTCATCTCCCTTTCTCTCCCCTCATCTCCAGCCTTCTATCTCCCTGGGCTGGCTTCGATAGACTTAGTTCTTACATTGCATGCTGAGCTAGATCACTCTGAGGAGACAACAACTACGCTTGCGCTGTGTTATTGAGAGACACATCTTTTGCATGAGCTTTCATTTCATCTTGACTGACACTAACATCTTCTACCTCCCTCACTATGACACGTATACTGGATTGAACTGATGCGAAACACGATTGTGATGACCCTTCTCTGCTGGACGGTAGCACACATCCTTCTTATGGAACCTGAACAAGTCAAACATGAACGAGTATCTGCAGATGCCTTCTAAGAGGCCTGCATACAGAGCAGACAGAAGCCACGATGACTTCCTCTGCGCTCTGTCTGACTTGATCGTTGACCAAGAAGGAAACCCCATCCCTTCCTCCTCTCAAGTGTTGGAGGACGCGATGAGGGAGAGCATTGACATCTGGTTCTACCCCGAGAGACATCTCTCTGGATTCTTCCTTTGTGCAACACATCCTAGCTAAGGACCACAAATACTCCACCCACTTCGTACAGGGGTTCGAGGGACAGGCCCTCAACTCCGCAGATGGAATGTAAAAGAATACAACGCTGTTCTGCACTTCGAGAAAGGACTGCTTGCACACATACGCAGATTTCCTGATCATCGCAGTTCGCTTCTTATTTATTTATTAGCAGTTATTTACTCGCTTATTTATTCTCATCGGTATCGTACATAGTGACACATCTCTCGACCATATACAATGCCCATTGCCCACTGCTGGTTTATCTCGTTTCTCTCCAGCTCACCTCAACTCATTTTTCATAAATACACTCTTTTTCTTCTTCCTTTCATTTTTTTTTATGTTTGAATTCGCTGCAAGTGCACTCGCGTTGCTTATAGTTTCAGATGCATACGTACATATGCAAGGAGATGTCGTCTAACCTGCAAGCAGAGCAAAACAAACAAAGATAGCACGCAAGCCAAAACTTGTTTACTAAACACAACTTATTGCATTTTGCATGTTCACATCAAAGTATTTTTGATAACAATCTTCTTCACATACTAACTGGGATGCCCATACCCATTTTTGTCCCGTTTGAACGCTTGACCTGGTTTGCATTTCTTTTCAAATTTGACTGTCACTAAATGGCAAAACATGCCATGCATTTTGAAATTTCTTTGGCATTCTTCTCATCTCGTATATAGTACCAACACGTTTGATTATGTGATTACATTTGTACAAATGAACACGTACGCTGAACAACTATTGTCATATGTTGATAACGAGAATCAGAATATTACATTGTTGCCTGGCGTTAACTCCACATTCGATAGAGAAGTAATATAATTATGAATAAATAAGGTGAACAAATAGTACAAGAAAGAGACACACCAAAAAAAGTGAAAAGCCATTTTACTAAATGACACCTCAGAAACACACACTATACTGCTTGATGAGAATCGGCATATATTCATATTCCATGTTTGCGCTTGTTTTTACCTTAAAAAAAAAATACGCTCGCGATTTTTTCCCTCCTTTTCATTTTCTTTGCTCGTTTTAAGTCTTCTGTAGGAATGAGTGAACAAGACAAAAAGTATTAGCTACCCGTTTTAATAGTCAATGAAGAATATTCATAAATCAAACTTATATACTTTAATTTTTGTAACACATATCGAACATCGAAAAGAAGCATTACATCTGTTTCTTCGCTTGTTCGCATTAAAAGAGTCTTGCGAAATTGTTTCTTAATGAAGAGTCTTGTTTGCGATTTACTAATATCTGTTTGCACGAGTATCGGCTTGCTAGAACTCTAACCTACAAACTTTATTGATCAAATAATATTCGGTTAAATGTGCATTCATAGCTACTCATGGAGAAGTTGTCCAGGCGCACAGACAACAACTCGAAAAGAAAGATAATATGGGTAGTTGTAGCGACCTTCTTTCTTTGCGTGTGGCTCCTCAATTCAGGAGAAGGAAGGCCCTTGAATATGTTCTCTCCTGTTGATGAGTTCCACAAGGAAGTTGCCTTAACTTCATATCTGAATGAGGACGAGGATTCGGAGGATGGTAGTGAGTCGTCATCGAGTGGAAACGGAAACAGTCAATACCCTCTTCACAAAGAAGACGTCGTGACAGCGAGGAATATCGACCCCAAGAACATGTCCGATCCTTCTAACTTGGTACGCAGCTGAACATACTGTGGAATTCTACTGTTCATCTACTTTCTCGAGTATTTTCAACCTGCTCATATATTAGCTCACAGAACTAACAGAACCGTTTTCTCTCTTCATGCACAGGTTTTTGCTTGGTATGGAGACTTTGACTCCTGCTGTGGTTTCACCGTTGAGCTGATGGAAATTTTCAGAGGAATCAGAAACTCAGGATTGTTTCCTCATTTCTACGTCATGTCATACGACTCGATTGGTTGTCCAGGTAAATATATTTTACTTGTGTTACTACTACTGGTGTACTCTGCTTACGCGGGCATGCGTCTCTTTTTTTTTTTTTTTTTTTTTTTCTTTCTTTGTCTGTTAATGTTTTGCATTTGTGATTACATTTCGCTCCATGCGTTGCGGGGATGTCTCTTTTTAGGAATGGATAAGCACTTATCTGAGTGGGTGCAGAGCAGACGAAGAGACCCTCTGAACCTCATGCCCCTGGACGTGTTGATTGTTCATGTTCGACCTTCCTCTTATCCTGTGTTCAGATGGGAGGGTATTCCAGGACTCATCATCAACGAGAGACCTCAAGCAGTGGTCGGTCGTTCGATGTTAGAGGATGCTTCTCCGCCTCTGATCTTCACGAACAACATCGCAGAGAGTAGATTCAGTGTGGGTACCCACTGTTGCGGAATCTCTCAGTTCCCACAAGATGTGGGGGAGGCGTACTATGACGTATTGGGGGAAGCAGTTGACCTCGATTACACTTTGCCTTCGATCTGGACCCCTCACAAGAGTATTTCACAGGTTGACGGGTTCAAGTTCCTTTCGATCTTCAAGTGGGAGTTCAGAAAGGGACCCGATCTTCTCATCGAAGCTTTCTTCTCCGAGTTCAGCGCAGAAGACAATGTGCACCTGTTTATCCAAACATACCTCTTCGACCTCAGCGGAAACAGAAATCCCAAGAAGGTACTCAACCGAATCAAGAGTGTGATGCAGGCGATCCCTAGGGAGAACTTACCCAGGAACCCTGTGCCTCTCACCAACGTGCATGTGTTTACGAAGGAGGTCAGCGGAAGCACTATCATGGAGATGTACAAGGCAGCTGATGCCTTCGTATTGCCCACAAGGGGAGAGGGATGGGGACTGCCCATTATTGAGGCTCTCGCAATGGAACTCCCTGTGATCGCTACGAACTGGTCTGGTCCCACAGCTTTCATGCAAGAGGATCACTCTTACCCCGTGAAAACGGTTGGGTTTGTGAGAGATAGAGGTAATGGTCAGATGTACATCCAGCCTGACATCATGGACCTCAGAAAGAAGATGAGGGAGGTGTTCACTAACCATGCGGAGGCCAAGATGAAGGGGAAGAAGGCCAGGGAATACATCACTGAACATTTCTCCACCGAGAGAATTGCTCAGGATGTGTACAACAACTTGGCTACGCTCATGAGGAAAAAGAACATTAAGCCGAGAGGACATTTGATCAAACAAACAGTCGAGGAAAACCTCTCCAAGTTCAAGGAGCGCATCGCTGACCTGGAGAAGAGGGGCGTGGAGGTGACCAAAAATAGCATGTACGGGGTCAAGTACAACTCAGGGATCCCTGACAAGAAGACGAGGGCTGCGTTTGAGGAGGAGCACGGATTCGACAAAGTCATCAAGACTCTTGATGGCCAGAAGAAGAATACGAAGAGAAGAGAGAGGCGCAAGGTCTCCAAGAAGTTCGAGAGAAGTCTCGATTCTTAGTTGCAATGGAACTTTTCTTGAGGGAATGCATGTTCACTCATATTTCCACTTGGTCTTTCCCATTTCAATCCTATCCTTTCCTGCTTCTGTCTAGTCATTCTACCTTATTTCTAATGCCTCTCTGTTAGCTCGTTGCTTGCAAAATGCGAACTAGTCCATTGCGATGCAATCTTTGTGAGAGACATGACATATATCAACGAGTCTACGTTGTTCTAGGGGACGCTTTCCCCTTTACCATTGTTATATTATTACGTGTTCAGTTTTTTTAGTTTTTTCCACCTGCACTGATTTGTATAGAGGTATAGAGGTTTCTTTAGTAGTTTAGTTTCTACTGTATTCCATTTATTCTTAAACGCAGGCACTTTGTTCACACTTCTTCGTGCTTGGATACATATTATTTCTTATTTGTATTATTAAATATTTTTAGTTCTATTTTTGCTTCCTGTATTCTGTCCTCTGTTCTCGAGCTTAGATTTTTTTCTTTTCGTTGTTATTTCTTCTTATGAATGTTCGTGTGTTGGTTGACTTTTTGTAACAAATATGCAAGCAAGCAAATGTAACATTTAATAAAAAAAATAATTTTAAAATTATAATGTGCATACATATGCATAACATACAATATATGCACAACGGAATAAAAACATACGTGTAAATAAGCAAAAACATTAATATATGTATATCGTGCAAATTATTGCAAACGCTATGGAGCTTATAATAATGATACGCAAGGCAGCGATTGAACTTAACTGTGTACAATGAAGAGATAACAAATCAAATGAAAAGAAACGACGTAATGAACAAATGCATACATGTGAGTTCTATAATAAGATGAACACAACTTACAACGATATATTGCATATTCAAACAGAAAGGGACATAAACAGCATTCAACAGCGAAAATGAAACAGAAAACAGTAACCAGTAGTAATTGATTACATTACATTAATGAGAAGAGGGGAAAGCAAAAGTAAGAAAGCAGATAAGTTAGATATAATCTAAGTAAACTGCCTCGTCTCGATGACTGGCAATTTAGGAGTAAAACCCAATGTTAGATCCACCAAATCTACTGTGCCACATTGGCTCAAACACATGCTTAGACAAGTTTGAGGTTTGAACAAGAGAGCGAGGAGTGAAAAGAAAGGGAAAGCTATCCAAGAACTATTTTAGTAGCAGAGACGGGTGCTTATAATTCAAATGAAGACAATTAAGTCAGTAACAATAGAGTCCCGTAACAGAAAATAAACTAATATTCGTGATTGGACGCTTGTAACAAACACGGAATACACGTACATAATAAACGAAAAAGAAAGGTTAATAAAATGACACAAAAACAGTGGTTGACCACGCAACAAAATAATACATATACAAACACCAGAAAGTGATTCTGCAAGGATAGCAGAGCTGCAAAACTCTTTCCTTTCAGTTTTCCTGCTGGCCTACAAAGACTTCCCGTCGGCTCCTAGACATTGGCCAGGCAAGACTGTATATGAATGAATGCTTGCAAGGGGTGCGGAGGAAGAGAGCTCGGGCGCACTACATTCTACATCTGTTTTCCTAGAAGAAAGGGGTAGAGCTTAGTGATGAGCGAGTCAAGTTTAGCAAGGACCTGAAAGATGGTAGGCCTAGAATCTTTCTGTTTTATGAGGACAAAGAGGAGGAAGCCAACGAGCAGAGGGTGATGGGAGAGCGCAGAACACTCTCTCTGCCCGACCACGGGAGTGTTGTCGTCAGAAAAGGATATAAGGGCCGCGATGTTGTTGCTGGCGTTGAAGAGGAAGGACCCGGTGATGATTTCGAAGAAGAGGCATCCCAGACTCCAGATGTCGGAGAACTCATCAACTACGTCCCTCTCTAATCTTTCTCTGCTCCACGAAAACAAAGCATGACGGGGGAGACGAGGGGTGGGGGGGGCTGTGGGGGAGGATTCTGGTGCAGGAGGAGAGGCTGGCGGAGAGAGGGAAGGGAAGACTGGAGGAGAGGAAGAAGGAGAGGGAGAATGTGATGGCTGAGGAGGAAGGGACAGGTCAGCGGAAGGAGTAGGGGTAGGAATGGGAGAGCCTACAGCAGGGGTGGGAGCAATAGAAGAGAAGCGGATACAGGCGGAAGAAGATGACTTTTCTATCGCTAGCTGGAGCCTCAGCATCTCTGGACTTTGGGTCTCCTCAGTACCTCTGGCAAAGCGAGTGGTGGTGTGGGGGAGAGAGTATAGAGGGCTCATTCTCATCCGCCCCATCATCTGCAAAGATGAGTTTCTGCTGGAGTACTGAGGAGTCTTCTTCGTTCTGATGTTATAAGGGGAAGATGTAGTTGAGAAAGGGGAGCAGGTTGAGAAGGGGGACACAGCCGAGGGGGAGGGGGGCAGGGAGGGAAAGGAGGGAGCACCATGGGAGGGAAAGGGGGAGAAGGATGGAGAGGATGCAGATGAGGATGCTCTGGAGTGGGACCTGGACCGTTTCCCGTTTGAGATCCGGTTGATTTTGAGCTGGCATGCACTTGAGATAAAGGGAGAGAGAGATTGGGTGGGGGATGAAGTGAACGCAGAAGAAGGAGAGAGGACGGAGAGCAGGGGGAATGAAGGGGGAAGAGAGGGGTAGGCGGAGGCAACACTTGAGATAACACGCTTTCTCCGAAGTCACAGATAGCGACGGAGACGATGCTGGGGAGTGAAGAACAGAGGGAGTAGGGGCTACTGGAGGAGGAGGGGAGGGAAGGGAGGACGCGGGGAGAAAGAGGAGATGTTGCCTGAGGGGAGAAGAGGAGGGAAGAGTAGCTGTATTTAGAGGGAAATGTGACCACTCTCTGAGGCAGTTGGGTGGCGTGGTTCTTTTTCGTCCTCTTGTGTTGAGGAGATTTCGAGTCGAAGAGAGAGAGATCTCTCCGACAGACTCTCACTTGATTCCCCCGACCCAGCGTCTGAAAGGGAGCAGTAGAGAGGGGGAAGGGATTGATTTCCAATCATGATCACGGCCTTCGGAACTGAGGAGAGATAGGGAGAGACCCTGTGTTGGAAGAGGGAAGAGGTAGAGGTCGAGGAGGAAGATGAGGCTGAGGAGGAGGAGAAGGAGGACGCAAATGGCGATGAGAAGGAGGCAGAAGAGCAGAAGGAAGACGATGAGTTGTTCATTTTGTTCAGTTCGCTTGAAACGAGGGAAGAGAAGAGGTCGGGGGAGAAGGGAGAGAGGAGGACGTTGCCTCCCTTCACATCAAAATGAGCAACTCCTATCTGATGCATTCTCACAACAGAGACAACAACTTCTCTATACAACAGCAAAAGGAGCAAAAGGTATCTACTTTCTTCTTTCATCATGTCCAGCGCATAGTCCTCTTCATCCTCTCCCCCCGCATTTCCCCCCCTTCCTCTTCTCCTCCATAGCTGTATTCATCCGCTTGCTTTCCCTTCCCTCTCCTCATTCTCACCCTTTTGCTCTTCGATTCCCTCTCCCAACGCCCTCCCCGTCTGTCCTCTGGCATCTTCCCGTCCTCGGAAGGGGAAGGGGACTTCCTTGGGTCTCCATCTCCTCCCAACACACACATCCGCAATAAATTCATCTACGTGACAGTTCAGCTGGGAGTCCAGCACCTCTCTCTTCGAAGACAAGCTTAGAGGAACACTGCACCCCATTGACTCTTCGACTTCTTTTTTCCGTGCCTTCACATTCATACCGCACAGCCCACACTCTTTAACAACGTATTCTTCCTCTGACTCCTTCTTCTCTCTCTCCCTCCCCCTCGCTCTCTCCCCTCGTCTCCCTTCTTGCCTTCATCCGCTCTACTCCTGAGAGCCCTTCTTCTCTCTTTTACAGATATTTCTGGAGATGAAGAGGGGACGTCTGATCGACACCAGTCCAACCCACTAGCTGAGTCCTCTTGAGTTTGTTCCTCCTCTCTCTCCCTCTCCTTCTCCCTCTTCTTCACGCTGCTCCTCCTCTCGCGCACCCATTCGATCCCTCTGCTGTGCATCAGTACGAACTGAAGCAAATTCCCCAGACGAAGGAAGGAGTATGCGGGGGGTGGTGAGGGGGGAGGGGGAGAGGGGATCCGGGGAGGGAGTGGGGATGTACGAGGATGGAACAGGGACCATCGAGTTGGGAGATTTCGGGCGAAGGGAAAAGTGAGGTACGGGGAGGAATTCTCCTTCTTTATCTCTTTCTCTGTCCTTGTCCCCTCTCTTTCTTTCGTCTTCCGCTTCCCCTGCCCCCCTTTGGTTTCTCTCAATGCGAAGCAGAGCAGGTGCTCTCTGATCTCATCTTCTCTCCCTATCATTTCTCTTGCCCCTGACAACTCCGCCTCTTTCTCCGTTCCCTTCCCTGCTATCACGCCCTTCAAACTCTCTGCTTCCCTTTCCCTCTGCTCCGCCAGCTCTTTCTCCTTTCCTTTTCCCTCTTCTCCGAAACCAGTACCTTTCCTCACTTCTATTTTCTTCAAGTCCATATCCCCTCTCTCCCTCCCCCTTCTCTCTCTGTCCTCCTCTTTCTTTCTCTTCCCTCCTGGTCTTTGAATCTCTGTTCCCCATCGCTCCCACCCATCTCTCCATATGTAGATGAAGGGAAGTGGGAGGAATTCAATGAGAAGTCACGAGTAGGTGAGGGAGAGGGAGAAAGGTTTGGGGAGGAAGGAGGGAAGGAAAGTGAAGAGGGGGATGAGGAGTAGAAGGGAAGTGATGGAGAAGCTGCGAGGGAAGAGGAGGGGGGGGGCGATGACGAAGAAGAGGATGACGAGAAGGAGGATGAAGAGAGGTGAGGAGAAGGAGATGGGAAAGAGTGGGTCGGAGGGAAGGATGAATAAGAGACAAGAGGAGAGAGAGCAGGTGAATGGGGTTTAATACCAGAGGAGTGCGGAGTGTGGTGGGGAGTAGAGCTGGGAGTGGAATGAGGAATGGAACGCGGAACGGAGTCAGAGAGTGAAGAGTCGGGCGATATAGGCGAAGAGAGCGTAGTGAGAAAAGTGGGAGAGGGGAAGGAGTGGTTAGAGGCAGATGAGAAAGGCACAATGGAAGAAGGTAATGAGGAAGATGAGAAGGATGATGAGAAGGATGAGGAGGAGGGGGATGATGAGGAGGATGATGAGGAGGACGAGGAGGAGGATGAGGAGGAGGATGAGGAGGAGGATGAGGAGGAAGAGGCGGGAAGAGTAGTGAACTCTGAGTCAGCGAAGGGGGTGAGAGAGGGTGCGGAGTAGAGCGAGGATGAAAAGGATGAGACGGAGTCAGCGTCTCTTGGCAGTGAGAGGGAGGAGAAGGAGGAAATAGTGGTGGCGGTGGGAGAGTAGGTGAAGGTTGAGGAGGAGGGGAGAGAAGAAAAAGCTTTGGGAGAGGGGTGAAGGAAAGACAGAAGAAGAGGAAGTGGAGAGAGCTGGGATATTGGGAGGGGCAAGAGAAACGAGGACATCACACGATGGGAGCGAAGAAGAGGGGGAGGAAGAGGAGGAGGAAGAGGGGGAGGGAAGAAGAGGAGGGAGAAGAAGAAGTGTGAAGAGGAGATGAGAAAAGTGAAGAAGGATCAATGAGTGTGGAGTCTAATTTAGAAGTAGAAAGAGGAGGGGAAGGAGAGGGAATGGGGAGAGTTAGCGAGGGGATCAGGTGACTGGAGGGAAGGAGGGGGAGGGGGGGGGCAAAGAGGGAGGGATGAATGATAAACACTCGTTGAGATAGAAGAAGATGCAATCGAAGAGGAGGATAGGGGGAAAGAAGAGGGGAATGATGAAGAGGTGCGGGATGAGGAGGAGGAGGAGGGGAGAGAGAAGAGGAGAAGGAGGAAGATAGAGGAGGAGGCAATATTGAGAGGGATTCGAATGATTTGATAGAAGAGAATGCTAAGGAAGAGGAGGAAGAGGGCACCGAAGAAGAAGAGAAGGGCGGCATGGAAGAGAAAGAGTGAGCGTCTGCTCCCAAGTCGTCTGAGTCCTTCGTAAGAGGAAGCGAAGGAAGGCGGATTAATGACTCAAAGAGAGAGTCCAACACACTCAAGTCAGAAGAGGGCGAGGAGGAGGAGTAGGTGGAAGAAGAGGAGGAGGAAAATGAAGAGGGAGAGGAAGAAGATGGAGAAGCGAAGGAGGAGGAAGAGGGTGAAGAAGACGAGGCGAGGATCCCGTAGGAGTCGAGGGAGAAAATACGAGAGGAGAAGGAGAAGGGAGAGAGGTGACGTGAGAGAAGGAGAAGGCGAGGGGGAAGGGAAAGGCCGATGTATGGTTTGAGAAGACGAGGGAGGGGAAGGGGAAGGAAGAGGAATGGGCATTATGGGAGAGGAGTGAGGCAATGGGTGCTCTGCGCTAGAGGGAGATGGAGCGAAGAAGGACGCTGGAATGGGAATGCTGAATCTTCCTTTCTTCTTCCTCCACGTAGACACTGTTTCTTCGAATCTCTGGAGTATAATCCAAACGAACACGGTGTCGCCCTGAACCACATAGAGGAGGTAATGAAAGGGAAGGGAAGGGAAGGAAATTAGGAGAAAAGAAACGAAGGAAGGAGAAGAGAACAAACAGAGGCATATGTTAGTGTGCATGAAAAGGAGTATCGAACGGATCCATCTCAACAGAGGGGAGTGTGTGTTTGGTGTGTTTGTGAGTATTCAGGGTTTGAAGATCAAAACATATCACACACCGAGAGGAACCGAAGAGGGACAGAAGAGGAATAAAAGAGGAAAAGAGGAAAAGAAGAGGAACAAAGAGAAAAATAGAGGAAGAGAGGAGTAGACTAGAAGAAGAGAAGAGTAGAAAAAAAGAGTATACTAAGAAAAAGAAATCGGCGAAAACCGAGTGATAAATGCGTACACGTTCAAATTGAGAAGAATCACGAAGATGAAGAGGAGAGAGAAGTGAGAGTTGATACGTACCTTGTGTTTCTCTGCCACAGAGGAAGACTGCGGAGGGGAGGGGAAGACTGAGAAGGGTGGAAAGGGAAGTAGTGGGAGAGTGAGGGCTGGGGGGAAGGGGAGAGGGGGGAAGGAACATGAGAGGAAAAAAAGACTCCGCCGAGTTGAGTGCTCTGGAGGAGGGGAGTATGCTTCTGGGGTATCATCAGAATGGAGGACAGAGGCAAGTGAGGAGTTGGAAAGAGCAGGAGTCTCACCCGGAAGGAGGGAGGAAGCTGGCGAGAGGAGATTGTACCCTCTTGGGAGAGGCAAAATGGGAGAGGCCTCGGAGGGTAAGGGGAGGGATGACGAGGGGAAGAGGAAGGAAGAGGGACACTCGGAGTACAACTCGACATCTGGGGATGAAATAGCGCATACCGTGTTGGTGGAGGACGAAGATGAGGAAGCACCCAACAAGTTAGAGTGAGAAAGGGGAGGGAGAGGGGGAGGAGAGGGGGAGGAGAGGGGGAAGGACTAGAGGAGGAGAGAGGTGGAAGCTGGGGGAATACGAAAGAGACCTATTGGAGCATAGTCCTGGTTCGAATGAGAGGGAGGGGGGTGCGAGGGGGTAGGGAGTATTTAGGAATGATATTCCGTAATCTAGTATTTGTACGACGGATGGAGTTCCCTTCAGCATCTCCAGAGCAGAGATCTCGTTGAAAAGATCTGTGAAGGTGTTGCGTTCTAATTGAGAATATGAAACCTCTACCACCTTCCTGCAACATCCAATTTGACAGGAGGAACAGGGAAGGGCATAGGTTCTTCTACTCACGTTCCCTTCTCGTTCTCATCATCTCTCCCTGTATCTCCCTCCCTTCCCTCACCTTCTCCCCACCGGCTTTACCTGCTTTGTCCTTATTCTCCGAGGGAAAGGGAACAGCTCCGAAGAGAGCAGAGGAGCAGCAGGAGGGCTGGGGAATTCAGTCGCGGAAGAGGAGGGGGAGAAGGAAGGAAGTGGAGAGAGAGCGGTGAGGTAGAGATGGGAGAGAAGTGAGGACCAGCCGAAGGCCAGGGAAGGACTCAACTGAGGACTGAAAGAAGATCGGTATGGGGGCATGCAACTCAGCATGAGAGGAGAAAATCTCGGTAGATGCGAGGTAGACTGACGCGAAGCGTCACCTCTTCCGATTCACAGCCTCTTCTTCCTCCTCAACCATCTTTATCGGGAAGGAAGGCAAGGGAGAGGACGAGGATGAGGAAGAGGAGGGGATACCAGAAGTAGGGACGCTGAGAATGAGGAAACCTTATGCCTTCTTGTCGCCCTGAGTTAGACTTAACAACATACGACAATGGGTCAGAGCACCTGGAGGAGGAGAGGCGGATGAGACGGATTATGGAGTGGAGGGAGGGGTTAAGAGGAGAGAACATCAGTGTGGGGACGGCCTACTGGTGGCCTCCAACGGCTCTCGGAGGGGAAGGAAGAGGCAGAGAGTGAGTCCGAGTAGAAGGTGTCTAGGACCTCAGTCTCACAAGATGAAATCAAGTTCTTGGTTAGAAAAACAAGTCGATACCATATTCTTGTCTTCTTCTAAGTCGCGACCCCTGCTCCACCCCCACTTTCATTCGAACGTCGACCCCAAACCCTGTTCCCTCATCCATGCCCTCAATACTCATTTTAAATCGAGCTTTCGCAACGTTTTCCCTTTGTGCCTTCGCCGCAGACTTGAATGCATACGGAAGAATCGACTGGTTGAACTCGATCGAACCGACGGAGTGGACGAAAGGAGAAGAACCGATGAATCCACTCACGTAGTCTAGCGCCACCGCCCCAGTCGAAAACCCTTCCTCAAAGAGGTCTGAGTCAGAGGGTGATTCGTCGAGGAGTGACCGAATGCCGAGCTATTAGTGTGCTGGTTCAACACGATTATGAGGTTCAGGCGTATGCTTCTCTTATATTTTCCTCGGCCTCTCCATATCTGTCGCTTCCTTTCTCTCAGAGTCGAGCGGAGGGTGCCGAGAAAGCGCCTTTTACTTCGACATCACACAACACAAGCCCTTCGCATTCTTTTCTGCACTTAAGCACGTGCATCTTTTCGCCGAGACCCTCCCGCGCCAAGACCTCGACCACATCTCTTCCTCTTTGAGTCCCAGTACTTTCCGAATACCTTCTTTCCGACTGCATGACTCTGTTTCTGAGGATTGATCGTCTGATATGTAGGATAACTCATGTGAATAAGATCCTGTTCCGTGAATCACTCTGTTTACGCTTCTCCTCAATCGCAGTGCCAGCTTCGTGTGGAGTGTATTGTTCTTCGGAGCCATCCTCAGTATCAGTTCTGGTTCCCTTCTCATCTGATAGATGTTCGTCACACAGGCTAGACGAGTATGAATCTTGATCCAGTTCGAACGATCTATCTCTTCCATCCTCTTCTTCCCCCCTCTTCCAGCCCTCCGAGTACCCATACTCATACTTATCCGCTTTACTCTTCTCACTTGCATATTTTACATTTCCAATGTTGCTGGGCCATGCCTCATTCTCCTTCTCTTCATCTCCCAAATGCTCACTGGACTTGGTGACATTCGTTTCCTTCCGTTTATCACAGTCGACCTCATTTTCCACTGTCCCTTCCTCCTCTTAGGTTTCACCATCACCCCTTTACCCTTTTATTCTTCTTCTTTTCCTCTGTCTCCACTGCATCTTTCTCACCACACGTTTCATCAATGGTAGTCTCGCTGTCATCTGAGTTGTCGTGTTCAACTTCCTCAGGGATCTTCAGCTCATTCTGCCCCTCCTTCCCGCTTATGTTTAGCGAAAGCAATATCGATCGAATCTCTGTAGAATAGATAGGGGTCAAGCAAACCATTGTCTGAGTGCGTGGAGATGAGGAAGAGGAGTAAAAGTAAGGAGGAGTGGATGGCCATGTCGGAGAGTAGTTGGCAAGAGAAGAATCCCTTGGAGGACCTCTTCAGGAACAACATGAGTTCATCCTCTGCCTCTTTCCTCCAGTTAACTCCTCCCCAGTTCGATGCATCTATACCGTCTGATGAAACCCTGATTCGTGTAAAGTTACCGTCTTCGGGTGAAGGGAGGGTCGCCTCCTCTTGCTTCTCATCCTCTTCCCGGTTTCTCCTTCCCTCAATTCTCTCTTCCTGTACCTCTTCTACGTCTCCGCAGTAAGCGTTGTGGGGGTATGTGAATCCAACAATCTCATCCTCTTCGAAGTCATTTCTTTCGATTTCCGCGAAGGTTTTCTTGTTAATCGCATCGTTGTACGCCTTCTCTTCTCTCTCTACGTCAGAGGCTATGTTGAGCGCATGACCCGGATTCCCGTAAGTTTCCATTGTCTGCAAAGCAAAAGCTGTTTTCCTCCATCATCGTACTCGCAGTCCTCCTTGGAGACTCCTGATGCCGCGAAGGCCTCCGCTCTTTTCTCTCTTTCTTTCTCCTCTGCGAGGATTTTTATCTCCTCCAGCTTCTTCGCCCTCTTTGCTGCAATTCTGTTTTTTTCTGCGCATCATTCGCTGCGTCCACTTCCACCTCCTATCTTCTGCCCCATGCCTCCCATGAAACACGAGGGAAGGCCTTGGGAAGAGGTAACTCAGGGAAAGGCAAACTGTCAATGTTGAAGGCGGAGTGAATTACGTCGAGAGATGGGGCCCGATGAGGAAACAAGATGTACTGGATAGCATCAACAACAGAGGAAGGTGGAGAGGAGACAGTGGGAGCACAAGGAAATGCGTATGAAGAAATGTTCTGAATGGGAATGGCAGAGTCATACAGATGAAGTCTGGACAACACACCAACGCAAGTAGCCTCATTCGTAGACTTGTCCACGTAAGAGAGGAGGTTGAGTTACTGAAGAAGGGGGTGAACACCACTGACTTGGAGAGAGGGAGGTGTTGTCGCGTACAATGAGACTGAGATCCAGATACGATATTCTCAACAGAAGAAGAGGGACTCCGATACCATTTGGGTAGCCTTGTAAGACAAGTAGTGCGTGACGACACGAGGAGACTCCATCATCGACATGAGATTGGGGGAGATGGGTTTGGGGGGCGCAGACGAGAAATACTGGAGGTCAGAGACGGCAGACACTGGACGGGATAAGAGTTCTGAGTAGTTAGTGGGGACTCACTCAAAGCATCGAAAGTCAAACGAACCGAATGAAGCTAGTCGGTTGGTCAACGTACTAGGGAACCTAAGCAAAGGAGATATGGGATGAGAGGGAGACGAAGTGGAGGGCGATAGGGGGGAACGGAGGAGGGAGAGGGCGAGGAACAGACGACCCAGGTACAATAGAGACATCAGAGGCAGGAGAGGGGAGAGGGGGGCAAGGAGGACTGGGGTAAGGGTCGGATATCAATTCATCTGATGAAAAAGACGTGTTTTGAGAACATCCCATACCACTCTTCTTTTCCTTGTCCCTTTGATACCTCTGCATTTAATCTAGTCTTGATCAAGTACGGCGATGAGACTGACTTTACGCCACCCACATCAGCAGGGGAGATAAGACCATTGAAAGAACCATACCTCATGAACACATTGTCTCTCTCTGAGAGCAGGGTGGTCAGTGGGAAATATCACAAGGATTTCTTCCTTGCAGGTTCGGGAGAGGGAAGGATGGCTCTGAACTCTCTTGATCAGAGTACTCCTCCTTCTTTCTCCATGGACCGATATACACTGACTCCTGCATTGTTTTTTGCTTCCAGTTCTTGAAACTGTGCAGGGATTTCATTCATTGAGTCGTTATTGCAAATTGTAGACGCCCTTCTCTTCCTCCGTCTCTCTAAATACGGTTGTTCTAGCTGGAAGAGACTGCCCCCTCTTCAAAAGATCACTCGCGTTCACAGACAGACGTTGACATCCTGGCTGTCTTCGGAAGAGAAGACCTTCTGTGCAGCGTGGAGGAGAGGAAGCGTGTAGTGTCATTACAATCTTCATCTAACTGCCCGAACTCAGATGCATAAGAGGATTCAGGTGTAGACATCTGCCGTTCAGTTTTATACGGCTGAGGGGGATTGGGGAGGTGTCGACACGGAAGGGCGACGAGAAACACATGTTCAGACTGTACAACTCTATCATCGACAAAATGCGAAGGGAATGAAATCGCGGGGGAA
>JAWNMU010000564.1:0-68357 GCA_035043665.1 Drosophila quasianomalipes | reverse complement strand
ATTGTGTGGTTCAGCATTCGTGTTGCCTGCTCCGGTCTTTTATGTTCTTTTACCATATAATACAGTAGTTTTTTTATTTTCTATTTCTGCTTCTGTACGACATGACATACGAGTAGTCCAGAATCCTGTTGTGTGTACAGCTGATGGTGCTATCAACGATGCCTTCTCCCCTTAAGTTGTTGTATCTCGTTCTTTAGTTTCAGCTCGTCGAGACTTCAATTGATACACTGCCCGTACTCTGCTGTTCTTTTCTGAGGAATATTGAATCGCAACACCGCTAAATGCGTTTTATACTTTGAACAAGCTGCCAGTTAAAAGAAGAAGACTCTACTAAAGAAGCGGTGGATGTACTTGTGCCTTCTACTGTGCTACACTCTGCGCATTGCGAACAATTAACACACTTCCAGCAATTATGCAACTCCATCTATAGTACAGATAGGGAGGGAGTTGGCTGGAGTTGGAGAGGGAGTGGGAGTGGGAATGTGTTAGGGACGACAAGAGGGGCAATGAGAGGTGGAAGGGAGAAAGGGGGAGAGGAGGAAGGATAATAGAATAGGAGACGAGTAAAGGGAGTGCGGCGTGGAGGGAGGAAGAAAGAGCAATGCGAAACATGACCTGAAAGAGTGCACGCTTTCAGTCTTGTGCTTCCGTGTTACTTGATCTTCTTCTCTTCCTGCACTCTCTTTGCTCGCTCTTCTTTTCGTTCTCTTTTCTCTTTCCCTTCCTCTCTCTCGTTTCCTTTCTCTTTGTTGCCTCCCTTTCTGGTTCTTTCCTTTCGTTGCTATTCTTTGTTCTTCACTCCTCGCACTATTCTTGTCCTGCTCTTGGTTTCTTGTTCCGCTCTCGGTGCTCTCAGTACTCTCCTTACTCTATTCTTACTCCTCTTTCTCTTCAACTTGCATGTTATCAGCTCAATTTATTCGTTGTATGGTTTGTGCACCTGCACGTTTACAGTACGGAAACACATACAACATAAAAATGGCAAAGCGTTACATTCGATTTCATAATTTTCCAATATAGCATCGCTCATTATGGCTGATCTGGTATTACTCGCCACACAGACGAAGCAAGGATATGTTTTTGTTTCGTGCGCAAAGCAAAATAAAAACAAAAAGCTTGCATCACCAGACAGTTCCCCGGTGGTCACCCACCCGAGTACTAAGTCGGCCCACCGTGATTTAACTTCGCAGATCGGACGGGATGCGGTGTATTGCACGAGGTATGAACGCAAGCGAAGATAGCTATAAACAACATGAATAAGTACTGCATGCATGTTTTCAGTAACACATTCACAGAATAACAGGGAGATTGATAAGACAATACACAACAGGATTGCAAATATATATATACATATTTCTTTTCGCTAGGAAGCCTACACAAATAGACATACATTTAATGTTCGAGCGTTCATAGCGATGAAGATAAAACACACAAACACTATAACATGTTGCGTACTATACCTCAACCTCTTCCTAGTTGTCCCATAAGACGCATTCATGTTTATTTATTGATATATGTGAGCTGGAGATTAGTTTATAGTACATAATTAATAACTTTTTAAAGTTTTAATTTAAGGTACTTTGACTTTCTGAATTAACTTTGGATATCAAGTTGTTTGCTGGTTGCAAGCAGAATAATAAAATAAATAGAATGAAATGAGTTATGGCCCCTGAAATGCTTCAAATATAGTGAAAAGTGAAGTCAAATCAAAATGCAAGAATTAATGAATGCTGTATATTACCAAGGCATTCAATGAGCTAAGGAGCGGAGCACTGGAGTCAATATGAGTAGGTAAAATAAGTGTATCTCTTTCGAAAGTGGCAAGCAAAGAAAAAGAAGAATTGGTGTGTAATACGTTGCAAGCAGATAGAGAAGAAGAATGAAGCAGCAAAAAGAAGATAAAAGCAAAAGCTTGCATCACCAGACAGTTCCCCGGTGGTCACCCACCCGAGTACTAAGTCGGCCCACCGTGACTTAACTTCGCAGATCGGACGGGATGCGGTGTATTGCACGAGGTATGAACGCAAGCGGAGATAGTAATGTAAGGGAATTGTAAAGGGGAATTGTAAAGAATGATACTACGAGGGAACAGCAAAAGAGCGAAAGAGGGAATCAGCTATGCCGGTCAACTTTCTAGGAGTGCGAGAGCTGCTGCAGTCTGAGAACAGTAGCGTCTTGTTACTGTAACACTGTCTTAATTCCATTGTGTTGGTTGTTGCAACAAGTCATTGCTCCTTTTCTCTGCTGTCTGTTTATTGTTTGTCCCATAAGACACGAGACGAATAGCGTGGGATACAAGACTTCTTCAAGTCTAAGAGGGACTACATAATTTATACTTTCAAAGTTTAAATTTAAGGTACTTTTAGTTTCTAATAGAGATTTAGAGACACTTTGTTTGCTCGTTGTGAACAGTTGGAAATAATGAATTCAATGTCGATATTTTGTGTTTCGTGTCCATAAGAGGATGGGTGATTAGAACACAGTGTTGAATAAATCTTGTTTCGAGCACCAGAAACTAATCAATGGACTGTCTAAAGACTCTGCGTGTGTATGCGGTGCGCGTGCTGTCCTCCTATACCACTGTAGAGCTGTGGAATACTAGAGTATATCGTATGTCTGTATGTGTTTTGTACTACGCGTTCTTCTTCCACTATTTACGAAAGCATTGCGCAGCGTGGATTCTCTGAACAGTTTGTTTCCTTCCCTTGAAATAAACGGACTGTCTAGTCTCAGAAGGAAAGTTCGTTCTTTCATCACGCTTTCTCTTTTCTTACATTCTCTGTGCTCCGTCCCCGCTGAGCCCCTCCTCGCCCCACCCACACGCGCACTTCACATCAAATATGATCTACTAGCGTCATTGTTGAACGATATCATTTGGAATGCGTATCTTGCGTTAGAGAACGCAATAAGTCCAAACGAGTGTTTTTCATACATATAAATAAACCTAGTCTGATATAAATCTGAGTGTTTATTTTATTTTCCACGAGGTTATTGGAGTGGTGAGCCTTCCCTTGAGGCTGCTTCTCGCTACGCTCCATGATCATGCAAGTGTAATCTCCTATTTGCTAGGCTTCTCTTCTACGATCTACTAGCAAAGGCAAGAACGCTTCTGCCTTCGCTTAGTGTAATGCGGGATCATCCACTGCTAGCCTTTCCCTTCTAGTTCATTTCCCTCCCTTCACTTTCCTTTCCCTTCTCTCCATTTCCCCCTCCTTCCCTTTTCCTCCCTTTCCTCCCTTTCCTCCCTTTTCTTTTCGTTTCATTCTTTCCCTCTTACTCCTTCCTTTTCACTTCATATTGAATCGTTTATTAGTTCTTGCTTCGATCCTCTTCTCTTTTTTTTCATAGGCCCTCTCCTCTCTTTTTTGCCTTTGACTACCCTCTCATAGCTCTTTCCCCTCTCCTCGCTCCCTCCCCTCGCCAATGATCACTCTTCCTCACTCCTCACTTCTCCCCTCTTTGCTACTGCCTGTTCATTTTCTTCTCTACTCGTAGTCGTCTTCGTCCTCATTGGGATCCCAGTCCACTACGTTTCTCTCCAACTGCTCTGTCGACATTTCCATCCCTTCTCTGCCTTTCCTCCCTTTTCCCTCCCCGTCCTTCCCCTTCGTTCCACTCCTGCTCTCTCTTTCCCCATCTTCATTCGCTTCCGTTGAGACTACATCTCCATACAAAGCTCTTAATTCCTCATCTAGTTCTTCCTCTTCTCCATCTTCCATCTGTAGATCTCCCTCCTCTCCCCTCCCGCCTCCTCTTCCTCTTCCTCTTCTTCTTCCTCATCATCCGCCTCCATATCGAGCACTAGCGTCTGAACCACAGTTTCCTTCTCTTTTCCCCATACCATTCCCAGTCCCCTAGGGCCAGAGACAGCGAGAGACGACAGGACAGAGGAAGAAGAGGAGGACGAAGAGGGAGAGAAGGGAGATGACCCAGAGCGAGAGGGGGAAAGAGGAGTCTGATGTTTGAATTTAGGAGGAGGGAGAGACGAAGAGCTGGAGGAGAGAGAGAGCTTCTTGCAACGAAGGCAATGGGGAAACACAGAGGAAAGAGTGGAGAGGGAGAGGAAGGGAGAAGGAGAAGGCGAGGGAGACAGGGAAAGGCGGATACTCTTTCTGATCAAGTCCTTAAAGCTGATCGAGATTGACGGAAACGGGGAGGAGGAGGAGGAGGAGGAGGAGGAGGAGGAGAAGAGATAGAAGAAGATGGAACAGGAGTCCAAGGGAGATCGTCAGACAGGGTGATGGTGGCGAGGAAGAGAGGAAGACGAAGGGGGGAAGGGGAGAGGGGGAGGGCGAGATTTGGCGTCTCCTTATAGAAAACAACACTGAAAAAGAGTTGGTTTGGTAAAACTTCACATCGAGAACATTGACAGAAGAAGAAAACGAAGAAGAAGAAGAAGAAGATGAGGGGGAGAGGGGGGAGGAGAGAGGCGAAGAGAGGGGAGAGGAAGAGGGAGAGGAGAGGAGGAGAGAGATTGTGATCATTGGGGTGGACGTTCAGGTCGAAGAGGAGGAAGAGAGATGAGGGAGAGGGAGGACACTCCGGTATTAAACAATGCTCAGAAAAGAGGCTCTGAGAACAAAATAAAGCCAGCAAGTACCCCTTCTCCCTGTCCAACTCACTTTCTCTCTCCGTCTCTTCCTTTCCCACTGTGCCTCCCTCCTTCCTTCCCTCCCTCCCTCCCCCTTTCCCTTCGCTTTATGTACGTTACTGAATAAGACCCTGAGATCACGAGGCCAAGGGAAGAAGAAGGAAAAGAAGAAGGGGGGTCCACTATGGACGACGAAGACGAGGAAGTATGCGAAGAGGAGGTGGAAGAGGAAGAGGAAGAGGAGGAGGAGGAAGAAGAAGAGGAAGAAGAAGAGGAGGGTTTGTATTTGTTTGTAGACAACCCTTGTTGTTTCTTGCTCCTGTTCTTTTGTTTTTCCTCCCTCTTTCTCTCTTCCTTCTCACCCCCTCTCTTCTCCCTCCCCTTTTCTCTTTTCCTTTCTCTTTCGTTGTCCTTTTCCTTTTCCCTTTCCCTTTCCCTCTGCTCCTCCTCCCTCTTCGATTGCTCGAACAGCCTAAGAATGTTCTCAGCTCTAGCCACTCCCCCCATTACCTCCAAGAACTCCCCCTCTTTCTTTTTCCTCTGTCCCCTTCTCCTTCCCTCTGCCCCTCCCTTTCCTCCTGCCCCTGCCCTCTCTCCCTCTCCCTCTCCCTCTGCCTCTCCCTCTGCTTCTCCTTCGTCTTCCGACCCCTGCTCCTCGGTGATATCTTCAACCGTTACGGAAGAAGAAGAAAGAGAAGAAGAGGAGGTGGGTACTTTCACGATGGTCTTCTCAGACCCCGATATAGGGCACTTCACAACGAGGGAGGAGGAAGAAGAAGAGACAATCAAGGAGGAAGGGCGGAGAGACGAAAGGGACAGTGCGCCTCCCCTCGACAACACCAATGCAGAGGAGGAGGACGATGAGGAGGATGAGGAGGAGGAGGAAGAGGAGGAGGAGGGAGCGGAGGGTGAGTGCGAAGGTGCGTAGAATGAGGGTTCGTTAAACAGCATGCGAGGATCAAGATTTCTCTTCTTGGCTATGGAAGCAAATGGACATCCTGCAGCAGCTGCAATCGCAATCGTCGATTCAAGGTCAGCGGAGGAAGAGGGGGAGAAAGAGGAAGACGAGGGGGAGGAGGAGAAAGAGGAAGGGGAAGAGGAATGAACACTAGAGCGATATGAATCGTCCCCTTCTTCCTCCTCCTCCTCCTCCTCCTCTTCTTCCTCTTCGTCCTCACTATCAGTAACGTAAGTCTTTGGTCCCTCGTCCTTCCCTTCCTCCTCCTCCTCCTCCTCCTCCTCCTCCTCCTCTTCACGAGCACTCTCTCCCACCCTCTGCTCATCGTTGTCTTCCCCAAAGAAGAGGGGAAATGGGTCCTCTCCGTCCACATCTCCCATCGACACTTCCATTTCTATGTCATATTCAGAGGCATGTTCCGCTCCCTCTTCCAGCGCCACTCTCACTGCCCCCTGTCTCTCCTCGTTTCTCTCTCCCTCGTCCTCATCCTTGTCCTTGCCTTCCCCTCTTCTCTTTCCCTCTCCCCCTCTCTCTTGCGCTCCTCCGATAGTATTTCCCAACTGCACATGAAGAGCAAGGGGGGCAGAAAAAGTGGAAGAGCACGAAGATGAAGAGGAGGAAGAAGAGGGAGAAGAGGAGGAGGATGAGGAAGTGGGTGGGGAAGAGGAAGTGGAGGAGGAAGGAAGAGAAGAAGAAAGAGCAGAGGCAGAGGAGAGATATTTGTTAATAGTAGAGCCTATGTTGAGTTTGAAGTCTTGCCAGAGGGAGAGGAAGGAAAGGAAGAGGGAGAGGAAGGAGGAAGAGAGAAGTGAGTCCGTGTGGAGAGAGAGAGACTGGGAAAGTAGCGAGGCGAAGCCCATGGAAGAGGGCGAAGAGGATGAGGGGGAAGAAGAGGGGAAAGAAGAGGAGGAAGAGGGGGAGGGGAAGGAAGAGCTGGGGAAAGAAGGGGCGATAGAGGAGTAATCCGATCCAGGAATGTGAAGCGAGTAAGCATGCAGCACTGAAGAAGAGGGAGAGGGGGCGAGGGGGGCGAGGGGGGGGAAGAAGAGAGGGAAGCGGAGGAAGAAGGAGTGAGTCTGACGTTGTTGCTACAGGTATCGTAGGTGTTGTTGCCTTTCTTGTTGTCGGCGACTGCGTTGTGAAGACTGTATCTCCATGAATCAGGAAGAGGAGAGGCAGAGAGGAGAAGAGAGAGTCTGTTTTGGTCCTTCAGGTCGTGAATAACAAACGTCTCAACATCCTCTCTCCTGACTCCCTCTAACACCTCCATCCCCCCCGCTCTCCCTCTGTCCCCAGCCTTCATTTCCCTTCCCTCCCTCTCTTCCTTCTCTGCCTGCGCTACAATTACATTTCCTTTCATCCAGCTCAAGAACTGGGCAGAGCCTAGGGCGGTGAGGGATACTGCGTGCGACAGCTGCCTCGACTTGAGGTGGAGGAGGGAAGCGGAGGAGCAGAGGGAAAGGACAAGAGATTTGTCAAGTCCAACCTCCTCCACCCTCCCACCGCTATGGGCGAGGGAGAGAAGGCACGAGACTAGGGAGAGAAGGAGGAGGACGGCGGGGGAGATGGAGTCTTGTGCGATGGAAACCATCTCCTTCATCACGACTCTCACACCGCCCTCCATCCTTTCTAAATTTTCTAAGGGCCAGTAGTCGGAGAGGAAGTCTTCGAGCGGAGGGCATTTGCATCCGTCCAACAGAAATGATAGTAGTTCGGCTTGTAGGCGGTCTGCAACACCTGTGGAGGAAGAGGAAGAAGAAGGCGATGAGGATGAAGATGAAGACGATGAAGAGATGAAAGGCTTTGTTTTAGCGGTCACCGGGCTAGAAAAAAAGTTATGTTCCTGCTCACTCCTAGATATATCCCCTCCTCCTCCCCTTCTCCCTGTTCCTGCCCCTCCCTCCTGGTGTTCGCCCTCCTCTCTTTTGTAATGTTCGCTCACGTTATTTTTGAGCAGCGCCATCTTTCTTATGATTGCACTATGGGTCATTTTGTTCCTGTTGCTCAGGGCTTGTAATTCACTCTTCATGTAAGTCAACGTGCCGTCAACCGACCCTATCACGTGCGATAGCAATAACAGCTCTACTTGGCTAAAACACAAAGGAACCAGCGGTACCGTAAACTGGAGAAATCGAGGCACAGGGAGAGATGGAAAGGAAGGGGAGGAAGAGGAAGAGGAAGAGGAAGAGGAAGAAGATTTAAAAGAAAGAGACATGAACACCAAGTCAGGGGATATTTCGAAAGATGATGGAGGGTGGGAAGAAGAAGGTGCAGCAGAGGTAGAAGAGGAGGGGGAAGAGGAAGGAGGGGAGAGAAGTGAGAAGGGGATCAAGGCCAGGAGAACGCATCCATATGCAGCAATCGAGATGTTCCCAAGTGAGTCCATGGCGAAGAGGAGGGAGAACAAGGATGGGGGAGGAGGCGAAGGGGGGGCGGGAGCAGATGCGTAGGAAGAGGAGAGAGGGGGAGAATATGATGGATAAAGAGAGGAGAGGGGGTCAGAGAGGGGGGGGTCTCGGAGGACGAGCAAGAAGAAGAGGCGGAAGGAGTGGAAGGGCGCTGGTCGTCATATCCAAAAGAAGAGAGCAGAGAGGATACGCCTGGGAGGAGGGAGTAGGAGTAGTGCGTGTTATGGGGTGTGGGGGAAGATGAGGGAGCAGAGGAAGAGGAGGAGGAAGAGGAGGAGGAAGAAGAGAAGGGGGCGGGGTAAAGAGCGTAAGCAGGGTGAGAGGAGAGAGAAGGGAAGAGTGGAGGTGAGGGAGTGGGCACTAGACCTTGCTTGAGGACAGACGAGCACTGGGGAGGGAGGGGAGGGGGAGGAGAGGGAATGAAGACTCAGCTCTGTCTATCTCTCCGAGTAAAACACTGAGAGGAGGAAGCAGCGAACTGCTTCCCTTTCCATCATCCTTCTTGCCCTCACCCTCAGTTTCAGTGGGTACTCCCTCCCCCCACGGTCCACTCTTCTCCTTTCCTCCTTTCCCCCTCCCCTCCTTTTTCTCTCGCTCTCTGTGTTCTTCCTCTTCCTCTTCGTCCTCCCACACTGAGTGGAAAAATGACTGCTTCACCTTCTCTTCGTCGAACCCATGTGCGTAGTACTTCTGCGTGGCGTGGTCCTTCTGCATTCCTTTGAGTCTTCGCGAGGAGAAGACGGATACCTCCGAGTGATTTATGTTGAAGTCCATCACTCGCTCATACATATCCATCCACGAAGACACTCCATTTGCCAACCCATTCACCACCGAAGACGTCACCCAACGCATCTCCACAAGTGGAGTCGTCTGTCCCTCGCTCTGGTACCAGTGGACCTTCCTCTTCAAATCCAAGCAGTACACTACAACTGCTCCTGTGATCAGCCCCACCGCAAGCATCTTTCCGTCCCCCCTCCACTCAATTGACGTTACCACGAAGCGCTTCTTTTGAGCCTCCATGTACGCTTCATAGCTTGCATAATTTTCCATGTCATCTTCTTCTCCTTCTCCGACCTCTTCAACCGTTGTTTCGAATAGCAACTGCCAATCCAATCGCCTAACTGTCAACTTGTCTGAACCTGATACAATCGCTACCATGTCCACACTTTTCGACCACTTCACAAGACGCACATTTTCGTTAATTGTTTTTTCATTTAAGATAGTATAGTTTGTTAATTTTTCCCATGGGGCTGTGATTTCCTTCATGCCTCTTGTGGTTATTTCTGTTTTAGTATCTACATGATCTAATTCAATGTGATCGTGTCCCCTTCAAAATGAGACAGAAAAAAAGTGATACAGTGTTAATTAGTATGTCATTGTTTGATGAGTTTGGGGAGTAAATAATAATCTAACTACATTGTATGGGCCCTTTTTGTATTTTTTCTTTTTTTATTGTTATTGTTATTATTCTATTAGCGTGTGACTACGTAAAAAACAAACACCTTGCAAATAAAAAAGCGAAAGAGGAGAAAATGGAATAAATTGATGATCACGGAATGAGGACTAAAGCCCAGATAATAAATATGTACATGTGTCCAGACGGCAGCTTACTCCTTAACCTTGAAGGAGAGCTTTTCTCCTGCCATGTAGGGGACGATGGTTTCTCCGTCATACTCAAGAGAAGAGGGGACGGTCCACTCCTTCTCCTCCAGCTCGATCACATCCTCCTCGTCCACCCCCAACCCATAGAACTTGGCTCCGTTCCTCGTCAAGAAGTTCTCCAGCTCATTCAGCTTTCCTGCGCGTTTGAAGCTCTCGGCGTACAACTCAACAGCTGCGAAACCAGTGAAACACCCGGCGCATCCATGCTCACACTCTGCGAAATGAAAGTAAAGGGAGAGGAAATGGAAAGAGAAAGACAAATTGATAAGGGTGTGAATGTATATGGTTGGAAAACAAAGTTTGTTGCCGTTGGACAAAGAGTGGGATCAGGAAAGAGAGAAGGGAGAACCCGCTTGTAGACAGAGAGAAAGAAAGAGAAAAAGATAAAGAGAAAGAGAAAGAGGAAGAAAGAGCAAGGGAAAGAGAAAGAGAAAGAGAACGACAAGAAAAGATCCACAGGAAGGTCTGTGTATGTGTATGTATGTGTGTGTGTGCGTGTGTATTAAAGCAAAGAGAGGGATGTGTCATATGGATCATACCCTTGTTTTTGCGAAGGTGAGGAGCAGAGTCAGTTCCAGCAAAAAACTTGGGGCTTCCAGAGGTGGCAGCAGAAACAAGTGCTTGGCGGTGGAGCTCTGACTTGAGGATGGGAAGGCAGTAGTAGTGGGGGTTGATTCCACCTGCGAAGAGGGCGTTTCTGTTGGAGAGGAGGTGGTGAGCGGTGATTGACGCAGCGACGTTAGAAGAGCAAGACATCACGAAGTCCACTGCCTCCTTCGTCGTTGCGTGTTCCAGCACGATGCGGAGGTTGGGGAACCTCTCCACCAGGGGTCTCAGCTTCTGCTCGATGAACTCAGCTTCCTTGTCGAAGACATCTACGTGTCCATCAGTGACTTCTCCATGGATGCAGAGGACGAGGTTCTCCTTTTCCATCGCAGTTAACACAGGGTAAATGTTCTCAATGTTAGTCACTCCAGCAGCAGAGTTCGTAGTCGCTCCGGCAGGGTACAGCTTGCACGCAATTACGAGTCCACTCTCCTTGGCCTCCTTGATATCAGCAGGTGAAGTGTTGTCGGTAAGGTAAAGAGTCATAAGAGGAGAAAATTTGTTTGCGGGGGAAGAGGCAGGAAGGTCTGCAGTCTTCCTCTTCAGAGCACCCAGGATACGATCACGGTACTCCAACGCAAGAGACAAGTTAGTGACAGGAGGCTTCAAGTTGGGCATGATGAGAGCACGGCGGAACTGACGAGCTGAGTACAAAACGACATCTTCCATCGCCTTTCCGTCACGAAGATGGAGGTGCAGGTCGTCTCCACGAACAATGCGCAACACGCCGTTCTTCAAGCCAGACATAGTTCTGTGCATGAGGTGTATGTTACACATTGTGTGCAGGTCAGATATATAAACGCAAAGACGCAAGAGCAAGTGGTCAAGACGTGAACAGTTTGCGGAAGGTAAGTTAGTCAATTTGCCCTGTCGCATCTCTTTATCTACTCAGAATAAACGTTTCTGAAATGTGTGAAACGCATTTAAATCACGCACAATAATCCTTGATGATGTATACTATCGAGGTGCACTGCATTGTATACAAGCAGATGCAAATAGAGGCCAGATTAATGATAAACTAGCCTTCATTTAAAAGGGAATCTCATTTTGATGGGTACAGTTTAATCAAACTTCATCTAGCAAGAAGGTATAACTTGTTTGAGGAAGAATCGAATTGCACAAATATACTCAGCTGAAATGCGTACCTAAGTGTGCACACATTGTAATTGAGTGGTAAATCTCAAACTATTGTCTTTCAGTTACATTATTCTCACAATAAAAAAAACTTATCGAAACTTTCACGTTTATCTCGGAATGAAATACAGCATAAAAGATACACGTTTTGTATATGTATTTATGTTACGTGCAAATCTCACTTTAAGTAGTGATATGCTCGTTTATACCCTAGGTGTGGAGTATTTTTGCATAGTACATTTATTCATAATATATATAAAGATCGCCAAATAGCCGTTATATGGGCAACGGAAACACTACTGCACGTGAAATTTGGTCAATTTTAATTTATAGAAGTAGAAACACAATATGTCGGTAAGTTGAGTGCATGTGCGTGTATATTTTCAGCCTGTTCAAGTGCTTTTGTGTTTGTTTATGTGAGCTTATTTAATGTTTGTTTTCTGTTTAATGCAAAATAGCTAACGCTTTAGAAATGCGTGCCTGATACAACTCTAAATTACTACTTTAGAACAAACCTAACTCCTCCTCGAGGAGAAGATCATCTATAAAGCCAAATACTGCATCATATGATAATATTGAAGGCTTAAGTGATCGTCGTAAATCTAGAATAAGGTAATATTTTCTACTAGGAAGAGAGAAATTTGTTTCTCATTAGAGCATTATCAGTGTTGTTTGTTTTTTATGTGTATGTGTTTGTCATTGATGTACTCAGCATATTATTTGCAGTACATATATGTTTTTGTCTAGGAATGAGTGTGTATACTGCTTCTTGGTCTGTTTATTTGTGTGTTTTTCTGTTTGAACTCTATAGCGAGCGATGAAACTGAACAATTGAGTTATGTCTGTGTTTGCTTGTCTGCTTGTTTGCATGTCAAACTTGTCATCTTTATTCTAACTGGTATATCACACTATTAATACATGTGTTCGTTGTGTGTGTTTTCTCTTATAGTTTCGGGAATGTAGATATACGGTTGTACGAGAAGAACTCAGAGACATCAGATACGGTTGAGTTGGGAAGTGTGCCCTTGCCCAGCAAGCCAGAGGGGTCGTCGCTTGGAAGGCCTAGGCTAAGCCAAATGCCCCTCACTCTTGCGTCGTCCCTACAGAGGGGAAGTGGAAGGGGGCTGCGCAAGAGGAAGATAAGGGGAGTGACGATCCCAGCGCTTATTTGCTTCCCTCTCTGCCCGATTTCATTTCGAATGGGACGGGAGACCTTACAGAGATTCTTAGAAGGAGCAAAACGGAGGGGGCGAAGGTGGGGGTCAGGCAGGGGCTTAGCGGAGGGAAAAGGAGGTCTTCGGTGTCGTTCAACCCGGGAAAGTGGGGAGGAGGGGAAAAGGAAAGCAATCTAGTTGGCTTTAAGGGAGGGGCAGCAGGAGAGGAGGGGGGCAGCAGGAGCTGGAGAAGAAGAACTGGATGATGCAACGGTTGACATGACGATAGACACCTCTAACAACAGGGAGGTTGAAATCATGTTCTTTGGAGGCGAGGGGCAGAGAGAGGCAGAGGCGGAGGCAGAGGCGGAGAGGAGGGAAGGATCGACGGCGAAAGGGGGAGAGGAAGGAGAAGATGAAGAAGACCTCGTGTCTTTCGGAACAGAAGACAAAGGAAAGTCCTTCGCACTTGGACACGACGCAAACACTCCTTTCTCTCCATCTCCAGCCCCCTCTCTCCCTCCCCCTCTTCTTCCTCCTCCTCTTCTCTTCCCCTCGCACCCCCTTCTTGTCCTCTTCCTCGTCCTCACCTTCTTCCTCCTCTGCTTCCTCTTCCTCCTCCTCTTCTTCTAACCTTGCCCCTCCACTTTCTCCCCCTCACTCTCCTGTACGCTCCCCCTCTCGTGTTGCGCTTGTTCCTCCCCCTCGTTCCTCAAAATCTCCTTATAAGTCTCCTTTTCGCAAGCCAACTGGCAATGACAAAGATAGAGGAACAGACAGAGAGATCGTGAGGGAAAAAGAAAGGGAAAGAGAAAGGGAAAGGGATAGGGAGGAGGAGAGAGAGGAGATTGAGAAGAAAAGGCAAAAGTACAGTGATGAAGAAAATATATACGAAGCTAGCAGACAACAGCAACTACAACAACAGGGATTACAACAACAACAGCAGCAGCAGCAGTCTCAAACGTACACTCACTCTTCTCTTCCTCCCTCCTACACATTTATAAGCCCGTATCTGCCCTCTCCTGTCTCATCTGAGATATCTTCGATTGTCTCCTCACTCTTCCCTCCCTCCACACTAGCAGCCCTCTCACTCCGCGATTCCTCCTCCGCTCCCTCTCCCCCCTGACCCCCCTCGAAACGGGACTCACAGGGCATTTGAGATCCCTACGAAAAGGATCGGCGAAGGTGGCATCACTCCTAGGGGCAATCACGATAGTGGCACCGACGTCTATCACGACGGAATGCACAAGTACAACAAATACAACAACAGCAACTATAACAACTACAACGGAAACCCTTCAATCTCCCCTCGCCCTGCTCCTTCCTCCTCATCTTCCTCTTCCTCCTCCTCCTCCTCCTCTTCCTCCTCCTCCTCTTCCTCATCCTCTTCTTCCACCTCCGCCTCCCTCCGTACCCCTGCCTCCCATCACCCACCACCCTCGTCCTCCCCTGCGCCCTCCACTAGCACTGTTTCTGCAATTTCGAAGAACAGTGAATATGCTGTTACTGAATCAGTCGACATGGACCTCACGGGAGGGTGGGTGGGCTCAAAAGAAACTTCTACTCCGGCGCACCCCCGTTCCCCCGTCTCTCTCTCTTCTCCCTCTGACACACAGTTTGCTTCTTATCCCTCTCCCTCCCCTCCTTCCTCTTCCTCCTCCTCCTCCTCTTCCTATCAATCGACCTCAATGTTCGCCACTTCTTTGTTTTCTTCTGATCGCAGGTCCCCTGCGCCGAAGAAGAACGCTGAGTCTAGAGATGAAAGGGACGTAGTGGAGTATGTGGAGGACTTAGGAAGCAAGGGCAGGGAGGGGCAAGGGGGGCAAGACGAAGGGGATGATACAGAGGAAGAGGAGGTGGTGGTGTGGAATGGAGTGGAGGGAGAGAGAGAGGGAGGGGGAGAAGGAATCGAGTACGATGACACGATGGAGATGACAGTGAGTGTTCCCCTTGTAATGCAGATGAATCAGAGGCAGAGGGAGGGGGGGCGAAGGCGGGAGCGAAGACAACGGGGGGAGAGAACGAGATGCCTCCCCTGTCTTCGTTCTCTGCCCCTCTCTCGTCCACCTCTCTCTCCTACTCTTCCTCGCCCTCCTTTGTTCCCTCCTCCTCTTCCTCTTCTTCTTCGTCTTCTTCTCTCTCTTCTTCATCTTCTACATATGAAGAAGAGGCGAACACGGACGATTTGACGAAGGAAATGGAAGAGAGTATCATAGAGAGAGAGGAAGGACAAAATTCAAGCCAAGAAGGAAAGGGAGGACAAGGGGGACAGAGAGTAGAGGAGAAGGAAGATGAGGAGGAGTGGGTAGGAGAGGGAGAGGGAGAGGGAGAGGGAGATCTGATGGAAGAAACAGCAGTGGTGACGTTGAATCTGAGTGGGAATAGGAGGAGAGGGGATATGTTTGTTGGAAATATGAATGAGCATACCCGCATGCCCTCTCTCTCCGACTACATCCAAAAGAAGGGAGAGGGAGAGAAAGAGAGAGACGCACTAGGAGAGCAAGAGAGGGAGGGGGAGGAGGAGCAGGGAGAGGAGGAAAGAGACGAAACAATGGAGATGACTATGTGTGTTTCAAACGTAGTCATTCAAAATGAGAAGAAACGCAGTCAAAATGAGATCGTGCACGAGGAAGAGGAAGGAGGAGAGGGAAGAGAGGAAGATGACGTGGTGATGGAATTCGAAGACAATCAAACGAAGGAAAGCATTGATATGGATCTCACTACGACTCTTCCTTCCTCTCTCTCCTCTCTGTCCTCCCTCTCTTCTCTCTCCTCTGCCTCGTCTTCCTCTTCTTCTGTCTCATCTTCATATGGTCATAGACAAAGGGAAGAGAAGGAGGAGGAGAAGAAGAGGAAGGAAGAAGAAGAGAGGGAAGCAAAGGAGATGGAAGATAAAGAGAAGGAGAGGGAGAGGGAGGAGAGGGAAAAGGAGGCGAGGGAGAGGGAGGAGAGGGAGAGGGAGGAGAGAGAAAGATCAATCAGGGAAGAGGAAGAGAGGCATAGGGTAGAGAAGGAGAGGGAAGCTAAACAAAGGGAGGAGAGAGAGAGGGAAGAGAGAGAGAGGGAGGAGAAAGAGAGGGAGGAGAGGGAAGAGAGAGAGAGGGAGGAGAGGGAAGAGAGAGAGAGGGAGGAGAGGGAAGAGAGAGGGAGGGAGGAGAGAAAGAGGGAGGAGAAAGAGAGGGAGGAAAGAGAGAGGGAAGAGAGAGAGAGAGAGAGAGAGACTTTTCTCTCAGAGATCCGAAGTCCCTACCCCCTCCCAAATATCTTATTCAAAAATATCTACACCTTCCAAGATGTCTTCCATTTCTAAGCTCTCCACTCCCTCCAAAATATCTTCTTCGAAAATATCTACTCCCTCGAAGGGGCTGACCCCCTCCAAAATATCTGGAACTCCATCGAAAGCACCCGTTCTTCTCTCGTCATCGATCCTCTCATCTGTGACTTCGTCATCCTCCTCCTCATCCTCCTCTTCATCCTCCTCATCTTCCTCACTTCTGCAATCCCAATCCCTTTCTTCCCTTCCTTCTCTTCCTACGCTCCCCCTCCTTCTCCCTCCCCCTCTTCTTCTTCGACTCACGCCAAGAAAAGGAGAATGAGTTTGACTTTGACTTACGACATCGGCATGATAGAAGAAGAGGAAGGGGAGGAGGAGGAGGATAAGGGGAGGGAGAGGGAGAGGGAGAGGGAGAGGGAAAGGATAAAAGAAAAAGATGTTCAGAAACAAAATGGAACGGAGAAACAAGTGGAAATTGAGAAGGAAAGGGAAAAGGAAAGGGAAAGGGAAAGGGAAAGGGAAAGGGAAAGGGAAAGGGAAAGGGAAAGGGAAAGGGAAAGGGAAAGGGAAAGGGAAAGGGAAAGGGAAAGGGAAAGGGAAAGGGAAAGAGAAAGAGAGGAAGAGAAGAGGGAGGAAGAGAGAAAGGAGGGGGAAAGGAAGAGGAAAGAAGAAGAGGAAGAGGAGAAGAGGATGGAGGAAGAGAAGAAGAGGAAGGAAGAGGAGGAGGAAAGAGAAGAGAGGGAAAGAGAAGAGAGGGAAAGAGAAGAGAGGGAAAGGATCGAGAAGCATAAACTACAGGAAGAAGAAGAGAGGGAGAGAAAGGAGAAGGAGGAGAAGGAGCGGGCGGAGAAAGAGAAGGAGGAGAAAGAGAAGGAGGAGAGGGAGAAGGAGAGAGAGAGAAGGAGAGAGAGAGAGAAGGAGAAAGAGAGGAAGAAAGAAGAATCTTTCTTTTCTTCTATTCCCTCTCCCTCTTTCCCTCGTTCATCTTCTTCTCTTTCCTCCTCTTCTTCTCTTTCCTCCTCTTCTTCTCTCCCTCCCGTAAGAATCTCGCGATGATAGAGGATTATGACGAAGCATATGCGCCTCCCTCCTCCTCTTCCTCTTCCTCCTCCTCTTCCTCCTCCTCTTCCTCCGTGACCTCCTCCCTCCCTGCCTCTGTCTCTGCCTCTCTCAACCACCTTTCCTCGTTCAGGTCGAAGTTGGAAGAGGAATTCCAAACGAAAGAGAGGGAAATAGAAAAAGAGAAGGAAAAGGAAAGGAGGGAAGAGAAGGAAAAGGAAAGGAGGGAAGAGAAGGAAGAGACGGAGAAAGACGAGGAGAAGAAGGAAAATAAGGCTTTGGCATCATCTACTACTGTTTCTCCTTCCCTCTCTCCCTCTTCCTCCTCCTCTCCCTCTTTCTCCTCCCTCCCTCTTCCTCTTCCTCTCATTCTGTGTTCTCTCCCTCGTCCCCTCTTCGACTCTCGATGGGAGAAATTACGAGTGCGATCACCTCCAGCCTCACTGGCAGCTGGACTTCTCAAATTGAAGGGGACAAGAAGAGGAGAGGAAGTATATTAGGAAAGAGGAGAATAGAAGGAGAGGAGGGAGAGGACGAGGAGGATGAAGAAGACGGATGGAGGCGAAAGAAGATGAGGAGCGGGGACTGGGGAGATATGGGGGGAGAGGGGGAAGGAGAAGGAGAAGGAGAAGGAGGGGATTGGAAGGGAGAGAACATTGGTTTGCTTGGATTAGATGAAGACGAAGTGAGTATGTCTCAGTTGTTGAAAGAAGTTGGAATCGACTTAGACGAAGAGAAGTGGAAAAAAATCGACCGAAGGGACTCGGAGTTCGGGCTCAGCAGGAGATTATCTCAAAGCATGATGGGGGCGGAGGAGGAAGAGGACGAAGACGAAGATGACGAGGAAGAGCAAGCTAAGGGCAGGCCAGGAGATCTGGCGGCACAGGCGATGAGGAGGAGGAGGAAGAAGGCTCTGACCAACGAGGAAATTAGGCAGTTGAGGGAGGACGTATACGGAGGAGCAGTGGAGGTAGTGGAAGTAGAAGACTACGGAGAGGGGTGCGTCCACCTTCTGAAGCTAGCCGAAGATATGAAGGTCAAGGTAGTTGAGATGCAGGAGTGGGTAGACCTTAACCGCCCCCTCCTCTCCGAAGGATCATTTCGAGTCTCGTGGATGCGAACAGAGCGATTGATGACGAGAGAAAACAAATCATGTCGTATAAACAGCTGTTGGAGGGAGTGGGGCAAGATCCTGAGGTGGGGGAGGAAGAGGCCGAGGAGAGGGTCAGGGAGAGGAGAGAGAGAAAGATGAAGACGACACTGGTGACGTGGAGGTGGAGGTGGAGGTGGAGCGAGTGCTATTCGCTGTTAGGGGGAGAGAGGAGGCGAGGAGGAGGCTAAGCGAGGCGGAGCGGGAGAGAGCTAAGGTAAAAGATGAATTGTGGTTAATTCTGAAGTACTGCAAGCTGGATGCCCTTTTGAACTGGTACGAATGGAGGCTCAGTCTCCTGGAAGAAACGAGACAGCGGGTTGGACGTAACATGAACTTACTCGCCACGGATTACTCCTTCTCCTCCATCTTCTCCTCTGACTTGGCCTCGACTGCCGTAGCTGAAAGAGTGGCTGCTGACCCCTCCATCAAAAGAAGCAGGGCAGGGGTGCTGCAAAAGCAAGCGAGGTTGCGAGGATAGAGCAAGATAAGGCAAGGGCGGAGGACACTGTCGAGAGAAAGAAGAGGGAGTTGGAGGCGTTGCAGCAGAAGGAGAAGGAGGCGAGGGCGAGGTTGGAGGATCAGAAGAAGAGGTTAGAAGACTCACAGTTCGGAGAGACTGCAAAGGCTGTCAAGGCGTTGGAAAAGAGGATGCAGGCACACGTCGCAGTGGGAGGGTGGGTGTTCGTTGGACAAAGCCAAGGACACGGAAACTCACACTCCAACTTATTCGGAGTAGGAGTAGGAGGCGCAGGAGGAGGGTTCGGTAGCGGTCACAAAAACACACATGGAAATGGGCAAGGTAATGGATTCGTAGGAGGACTGAGGCCTGGCAATGGCTCTTCATCAGTGCTATCTTCATTCTCCTCATCTCTCTCTTCGTCCCTCTCCTCCATGTCTTCTGCACCTCCTCCCCTCTCTCCCCTCGCTTCATCACTTGTTAATCTGTACGGTGAGGCGGGAGCTAGGTTCTCCTTCCGCCATGGCTACTCCTTTATCTTAAAAAACAAAACGTTCTCTCGTATTCTCTCTAGTGCGCTCTCTTTCCCGATACCTTCCTCCTCCTCTTCCTCTTCTTCCTCGTCTGCCCCTACCCTTGCCGCCCCTTCCTTCTCCTCCCTCTCCTCCTTCTCTTCCTTCTCTTCTCTTTCCACTGCCACTTCCTCCTTCTCGATACCCTTATCTGCCTCTTCCTTCTCCTCATCCTCTTCTTCCTCGTCTTCCTCCCCTCCTCCTCCTCCATCAACTTAGACTCTGACTTAGTATCTATATGCATTGACTTTCCCTGGGGTCAGAAAGGAAGAAACACAGGGGGTCTTCCTTTCCTCTCTATCTCCCTCGCTGTTCCCGCTCTTATTCTCCTCCCCATATCCTCGTTCACTTCTACCTCATCCTCCTCCACCTCCTCTCTCTCCCACCCTCCTGCTTCCTCTGCGTCCTCTTCCTCCCTCACTTCTTCTTTGAACCCCACGCTCTCCTCCACCCTCGCCTCTGGAAAACCTTTTCCCGCTTCAATTCTCAGAGGTCCTGCATCCCTCTCCTCTTTTGCGTCTACCCCCACTTTCTCGTCCCTCCCTCCTTCTCTTCCTTCTCTTTTTCCGGTATGCACTCCATTCGCCCCCCTTCCTCCGTCCCCTCCTCCTCTTCTTCCTTCCCCTCTCTCCCTTCCGCCTCCTCTTCCGTCCCTTCCTCCGCTCCCTTTTCCTCCTCAGCCTCCTTCTCCTCCTCCTCCTCGGCGTCCTCTTCTTCCTCTTTCTCGCAGTTGATCTCTCCTTCAGCGTTCTCCTCACTTTGTTCCTCTCTAAATGAGATTGCGAGAGTGGAGGGAGAGAGTCTCTGTGTTCTGCTTAAGCGGGTCAGGAGGAACGTATCCGTCCTCTTCTCTCTCTTCGCCATCTCGAGAAACGTGTTTCAGTTAGCTCTTCTTCCTACGATCGCCAGTCTCCCCCTCGTCCCTCCCCCTTCCACCCCTTACCAACCGACTGCTTGTCCGGTGTCATCGCTTCCCTCCGTGTGTTCGAAGGTTGAGTGCCTCGTAGGGCGAGTGGTCGACGTCTCGAGGGAAGTCACAAAAGTACTCGTAGAAATCAAAGGAACCATCCTCTACAACATTCCATCTGCCTCTTCCCCTCGTTTTCCTGTCTCCTCCACCAACCCCTGCGTCTCTCCCTTCTCCTCCTGCTCTACTTCGATCTCGTTTGACCCTATGATCTTCGTTGCCCAGCCCTCTTCCCCCTCTCCCCTCCCCTTTACCCCTCCTGCTCGTCCCTCTGCCTCCTCATCCCCCCATAGCGTGTTCCCTATCTTGGCCCTGGTGTTGACATGTCTCTCTCCCTCGAACCCCTCCTCTGTTGACTCCGTAATTATCTCCTTCGTCATCGACCGACACTACATTTTCACCCACTTCTCGTCCTCGCATCTCACCCCCAGCGTCCTCTCTTCCGCCCCCGTCGCCCCCTTCTCCTCCATCCAATCCTACCTTCAATCCTCTTGCAACGCAGAGGCGGATCACATCCTTCCCCTCGTGCCCTTCATCACGTTCGTATCGAAGGACCCCGAGTCCTTCAGCACTTTACGCAAACAACGCATCTGTGCCATTATCAACAACATTGTGGAATCAGAAACAGGATTCTCTAAGATCTATAAGATCCTCCACCGCTGCAAATTGTCGCTCTCTTCTTTCTAAGTCAGACGAACGGAACGCTATCATGTAGTGCAAGCAAGGAAACACTAAGAAAGCA
Organism: Drosophila quasianomalipes; assembly: GCA_035043665.1. Classification (NCBI taxonomy): domain Eukaryota; kingdom Metazoa; phylum Arthropoda; class Insecta; order Diptera; family Drosophilidae; genus Drosophila; species Drosophila quasianomalipes. The sequence continues at coordinate 47,620 of JAWNMU010000564.1, read as the reverse complement.
CCGGGGACGAATCATTAGAACCAAAAACAAAAGCAACGCAAACAAAAAAGCAAAAGACAAAAAAAATCAAGCTGAGGACATGCATGCTCGGGTATCTATCCATTCGAGTCATTTCTCCTTTGCAAATGTGTCATTTCTAATTTAATTGTATATCTTCTATTTGTTTGTATATCTTCTATTTGTATTATTTTCTTGAGTGTTACTTATTCTTTATTTTTGTTATTTTCTAGTGGGAACTTGACTCTCCTATTGTAATTCAACTCTGTCGCTTCCTTTAAAGCCGAGTGGCTTTTATTTTATCTTGTCTTGAATTTCCTGTTATTACATGCGAATGTATATGTGTGTATCTTCTCTAGATCATGCTGATTATCTTATCTATCTCTCTGTTGTAAATGTGCATCTGATATAATATGTTTAAAGCATGCCTTATTACTTTCCGAAATTAAAATATTCCTGAATATGTGTATACTGACCTCAATCCTCTTAAGTGGGGACTTGATGATCCGCGTAACCAACTTTTCATCTAATAAACTCAAATATTTTGTGATCAATTTTTACACTCAACATGTAATAATGCCCAATGCATATTCTGCAGTTGAGGCAGTAAGCGACTATCAAGAGCATTGTATACAATTTTCTGAATGGTGTAAGTTCTGAGTCCCCTCCGAGCATACAGGTAATAGCCGAATGCATAATCACTGAACGAAAGATATAGAGAGCTTTCTCATTCTTCTGCAGTTAAACGTGAATTCACTATCAGTTAAGTCATTTGCATAAACATACAATACAGGCTGGTAAGCTTATAGTAGTATGTATTGCAGGTTGTGTTATCATTGTGGCCTGTTGACTGATGGGTTCATAACAATACTCAATTCGTTGAACGAAGATCTAGCAAGTGTCATTAATGATACGTGTATTGGAAAATAAGATAGCCATTTCAGTCGTAAATGCATGTATGCTAACACTGTGCGAGCTATGTTGTATTGAATAATTAATAAATGCATTCGTTGTCATTGAAATGACGAGAAAAAAAATAAAGAATTATGATAAAGTTCTATTTTGTGCGAGTAATATATTGCTGTGTGTGCATTTTTTTTTTGGAACAGATTTTTTTTAAGACACACGCACGTAAGAAGATAATGTAAAAACTGCATTTATTTACGATTTTTGCGGGGGTTTAGGACTTTCTGTGTGTATGTAACTCAAACATTCAACACATAATCTAGTTCTCTTTGTTGGCATTTATATTTTGGTGTTATGAAGGGAGCTAGTCGGTTTCGTTTTGATATCTTGTTGCATTGCTTGTACTTACGAAATTTCATTTTTACAACTTGTGTTTTCAAATTTTGTGCACGTTTCATCGATGTAGCAAGCATTAGAATACTTTTTGTCTACGTGTGTTAGTCCTAGGAGAGCGTTTAGATTTGAATAGTACGGTAGTTTTCTTTGCTTGTGTGGGCAGATGTCTTCCAGAGTTGAGTGTAACGGTCTCTCTTTTGAGAGAATAGGAAAAAGTGAAGGAAGCAGGGAGCAAAATATCCCCTACATGAACGAGGAGGATAAATTGATCTCGGTATTCTCTGGTGGAACTGCGCTTGGAAGTACTTCCCAGTGCATACAAGAGATCCTCACAGGTTGGATGGGAGAAGAGGAGGATAACGGAAGAACAGGGAAAGAAAGATGGGGAGGGGAGGGAGAAGAGGGTTGTGTGTGGAAGTAGATTTTGTATTGCCAATGACGGATGACGGAGGGAGTTCGAGTGAGATCCTTAGGGCGGTAGGAGGTCCTTCCGTTGGGGATATTCGAAATAGAATCTTGAAACTGAGTCATAATGATTTGCAAATCAGAACATACAATAGCACACGAAACAACGCAGAAAGAGAAACACGCAACAGGACAGGAAATAAGGGAGAAAGACAAGGGAGAAGACAAGGGAGACACTAAAGGAGAGGCGAAAGAAGAACGCCATACATACATCCAGAGTTCACCCGTCCTCTCTCTTTCTCCCTCTCTTCCTCTTTTTCCTCCTCCTCACCATCATCCTCTTCTTCTCCTTCTTCTCCTTCTTCTTCTTCTTCTTCTTCTTTCTCTTCTTCCTCTTCGTCCTCTTCTTCCTCTTCTTCCTCTCATGTATCTTTCCTTTTGAATCAAAGGCATAAGGACCACTGGATGAAAATATCTAAGAGAATGAGAGATATTTTGAGGGGACTGGATGGAGGTAGAGGCGAAGGAGAAGGAAGAAAAAGAAGAGAAGAGAGGAGAGAACGAAAGAAGGAGGAGGAAGAGAAGGACAAAGAGGAAGGGAAGAGAGGGGACTAAGTAGGGAGGAGTCTGAGGGGGAAGAGGGAAGGGGGAAGGAGAATTGGGAGGCTTTTGAAAGAAAGGGAAGAAAAGCAAGAAAAGGATGATGGGAAATGGAAGGAGAAAGGAGAGGCAAAGAAGAACGGAGCCAGAGGGGAGGGGGAAGGAGACAGGAGGAGGAGGAGGAGGAGGAGGAGGATGAGGAGGAGGAGGACGGCCGATGGGAAAGAAGGAAGATGAAGCAATAAGAAGCAGAGAAGGAATGGAAAATATCTTTTCTCATGTGGAAGAGATATTTATTTCTTATTATAGATACTGGGGAATGGAAGAGGACGATATTACGAAAATCAAAGAAAGAGATATTTTCAATCAAAGAGGAACGAGAGAGAGAAGGGAAGGAAGAGAAAGGAGAAAGGGAGAGAAGAGGAAAAGAGGAAGAAAGGGCTGAGAGAGTGAAAGAAGATGAAGAAAAGGCTGAGAAGGGTGAAAGAAGAAGAGCACCCGCTTCATCCCTACCTCTCTTCCCCTCTCCTTCTCCCTCTCCTTTCCCCTCTCCTTCCCCCTTGCCCCCCTTGCCGCCCCCTTGCCTCCCCTTTCCCCGAATCCTATTTACAGGTGACCAAGGCACTCATTTCTCTTCTTTCTCATCGACTTAGCAGCCAATACGTCTCCCCCTCCTACATCCCTCTCTTAAATCCTTTCTCTCGTTAAATACGCCCTCTCCTTCCTTCCCTTCCTCCTCCTCCGCCTCCCCTTCCCCTCCCCTCCCCCATCATTCTCTCTCCTACTCGTTGCTTCATTCCCCCGTGCATATTGGTTTCCAATGCGTTGACTCTGGGTATAGACCCATCTCTTTTGTTGGGAAATATGAGTGATCACAGAAAGAGAGAGAGCGAGAGAGAGAAGAGCAAGGGAAAGAAGGCGAGTAGGGGGAGGAAAAAGGGGTAGACATGTGTGAGTCTGTGTGTGGAGATATTTGTGGACATTTTTCAGAAGATATTTATAGCGAAGAGAAGAGGATGAGGTTGATGTGCATAGTAGGAGTGAGTGGAGAGGAGGGAATTCTCTTCTTGTTGAATCGTAAAGGTAGCGGCGCAGCGGAAAACAAACAAGAAGAAAGAGAAGGAGAAGGAGAAGGAGAAGAAGAAGGAGGAGGAGAAGGAGAAGGGGAAATAAATGATGAAGGAGGGGAGGTGGAATCTTTGAAACGCATGAATGACCCAAGATACCTGGAATATTTGAAATATCTGTACGTGGGCGAATGCGCAGAGGTCGTTGATTTTTTACTAGGGATCCACGACATGTGGAAATATTTTAAAAGGCAAGAAGACGAAGGAGGAGAGGAGGGGAGAGGAGAGGGGAGGGGAGGGAGGAGAGGGAGGAGAAGAGTGATGGGGAGTAGAGACGGTGGGGTTCGTCCACTTCTTGCTGCTCCTCTTCCTCCTAAGAGTCTCCTTCTCTTTTGCAAGGAAAAACGACCGAGCACTGATGAGCAAAGGGAGAGAGGAGGAGGGGAAATATCAAGAAGCAGAAGGAGAAGGAGGAAAGAACGAAAAAACTGAAGGAATCCCCCATTTTTCTTCTTCCTCGTATTCCTTCTCCTCCCCTTCCTCTTCTACCTTCTCCTCTTCTTCCTCTCTCACCTCTTCCCCCTCCCGCTCCCCCCTTCCTCTCCTCCCCCTCTCCCTCCCCCTCTCCCTCTCCTTCTCCCTCTTCCTCTCCCTCTTCCTCTTGCTTTTTAGATCATTTCACTTGGGTCAACACGTCGACTGGAAATATCGTACTCTCGGCTATGCATTCTCTCCTCTCTTCTCACGCTATCTTCCCCCCTTCCCCTTCTCTTTCCTCTTCCCATTCCCCTTCCCCTTCCCCTTCTCCTTCTTCTTCCCCTCCCCTTCTTTATCTTGCTCTTGTGACTTCATCTCATGTGTGTTTCTTTTTTCTATACTTTGCAATGTTCCTCCCTTTCTCTCCGTCTCCCCCTCCCTCTCGTCCTCCACTTCTCTCGCTCATGCCTGTCATAGGCACATCTTCTACTCCCCCTTCTCGTCCTCTTGGCCTCCGTCTTCTCCCTCCTCCTCCTCCTCGTCCTTCTGCCTCACCACAGAAGATGAAGATGCCACAGAAGAAGCAGCTGAAGAGGTGGAAAAAGAGAAGGGGAGTGGAGGTAGAGGGGACAAAAAGAGAGAAGAAGGAGAGGATGAGGGAGGAAAGATGAGAGAAGGGAAGAGAGGGAAGGGAGAGAAGAGAGTAGTATATCCTTTTACTTCGACCGACTGGTTTCTTTGTTATTGGGGAAAGGAAAAGAAGGGGGAGAAGGAGAGGAAGGAGAGGAAGGAGAGGAAGGAGAGGATGAAGGAGAGGAGGGAGAGAGAAGAGGGTGAGGAAGAGGAGTGTGAGGTTCACGAGAGTATGAATGGGAGTGGGAGTGGGAGTGTATGTGAGGATGTCTGTATGGAGCAAGGATGAGTTCGAATATGTCCCATTGTTCATGCTGGTAGGGCGTATGGGAGAGAAGAGGAGTGGGAGTTAATGGCTGTCGCAGAGGATGGAATAGTCATAAGGAGGCCAGAACTCCATATCTCACCCTCGCCCCCACTACCCCCTCCCCTTGCTCGCCCTCTTCCTCTTTCCTCTTCTTCTCTCCCTTCCTGAGTCCTTGGCTTCATCTGTACGACCAGAGCCTGGCTTGGAGAGAGAGCGCGAGAGGGGAGTGGAGAGGGAAAGAGAGGGGGAAAGAGTGGGGAGAAAGAGAGGAGAGCTGTTAGAGGTAGAGATGGAGGTCGGTGGACTACCCATGCCAGTGTCAACGTCTTCAGTCCACGTCGAGAAGGACTCCTTCTCCTCTCTACCATCCCCCATAGATCTGGTCTTGATCTCTCAGAAACGCGACAGACGTCAAACGAAATCAACCGAACGCGAGAGTTCAGTCGCACGTACATATGCATATACAGTCGCGCCTAGGCCTACACACACACGCGCACGTGCATCTGTGCAGAGAGAGACGCATTCACCTCCTCTCTTTTCCTCTTGTCTGTGTCAACGTCTCACTTCCCCTAGTCTCCCCTCCCCTCTTTCCCTCGGCCTCTGCATCTGTACCGAACCTCCTCCTTCCCTCCCCATATCCCTCCTCCGCTCCTCCCACTTCTTTGTCTCTCCTGGATCCTCTTTCTCTTCCATCTCTCCCTCTCTTTCTTCGCCATTTGTCCTTCCTTCTCTCCTCCACTCTCGTTCTCTCTCTCTCTCTTCTCCCTCCGCCTCTCTCTCTCCCTCCCTTTCCTCTCTCTTTGACTTGATTTGCGTAAGAAACGGATGGAGCGACAGAAGGAAGGAGGATGAGGTAAAAGAGAAGGAGTGGAAAAGAGAAGAAGAGAAGGAAAGGAAGAGAGAAGAGGGAGAGAAGGAGAGAGTAAAGAGAGGTGTTTTAATATTGAACTGTGGAATTGATAGAGAAAATGAAACCATGGGGGAATTGCGGAGAAGGAGAGGAAACGAGAGGCAGAGGCAGAGGCAGAGGCAGAGGCAGAGGCAGAGGCAGAGGCAGAGGGGACAGAAGAGAAGGAAAGGGAACAGAAGATGGGAGCGAGAGAGATGAAGAGAGCGAGTGAGGCTGGTTCTTCTGAGAGCAGATATTTCATAATAGGAAATATGATTTCATATTTGTTTGCGTTGTGTGTGTCTGCCTCTCATTCCTACTCAGTGTGTATGGAGGTGGAGGGGTGGATTAAATACATTCAAAGCAGAGTGCGAGAGAGGGAGAGGGAGAGGGAGAGAGAGAGGGAGAAGGGGGAGGGGAAGAGAGGGACAGACGTCAACAAAAAGAGAGAGAGAAAGAGGGAAAGAACGGAGATAGAAGGAACAGAAGAGAAAGGGAAAGAGGAAAGAGGTATCCGTGGGTTGAATGAATTTCTTATGAGCATTCATACTTCCTCTTCCGTCATATCCCCTCCTTTCCTCTCATCTCTCTTTCCCCTCTCATACAACCCTTCTATTCCCCATATAGTGAGTGGAAATATGAACGAACACTTCCAATCAAACTCCTCGCCCTCCTCCCCCTCGTTCTGTCCTTTCCTCCCTTATTTCCCATACATATCTACTTCCTCCTACTCCTCCTTCCTCTCCACCTCCCTCTCTCTCAAGAGTATCACTTCCTCAAAGCATATGTCCAGAGTAGAAGTTGATGTGGAAAGAAAAGAAACCCGGGAGCAAAGGGGGAAGGGAGGGAGGCCAAAGGGAAGGGAAGGAAAGGGAAAGGGAAAGGGAAAGGAAGGGAAGGAAAGGAAGGAAAGGATGAAGAGGGAAGAGGAAAGGAGGGGGGAAGAAGGGAAGAGAAGGAGAAGGAAAGTGAAGGAGAAAGAAGGGCAAAGACGGAGGAAGAGAACGAAGGGGAGAGGAAGGAAGAGAAGCAAGAGAAGGAAGATGAAAGTGAAGGAGAGGAGTACCGCGGAAATGAAAATATCAGCTTTGAGTTGGAGCTCTGGAATGCGTCTCTCCTCCATTTTGAATAGGGCAGAGTCTCCGTGCGTTATTCCAAATGCGAGCGGATTTGATTTGCTGTATAGTGCGATCGAAGAATACGTAAAGTTCTCGAATGAGAGCATGAATGTATTCGATCAGAACGAAAGAGGATCTTTTTTGTCGGTCTGCACTCCTCCCACCTCTTCTCCTTCTCTCCCCTCTTCCCTCCCCTCCTCTCTCCTCTTCTCCCTCCCCTCTTTCCCCTCCTGCTCTCCTCCTCTTTCTTCTTCTCCTCCTCTATGTCTGGGTGACAGCCCCTTCCACTGCTCCTGTTCACTGTTGTTGTGCCAAGAGAAGAGAAGGATCAGTGTTGCATATATGCGAGAGCTTGCGTTCTTCTTTTCCCGTCTCCCTCCACCCTGCGCAGATCTTTTCGTCTGTCATCGTTCCCTCTCACTACTCCCACTCCTCTTCCGAACTTCAAATACTCAAGGAGTGGGGGGTCCAAGCTCTCTCCTGTCCATCCACCCCCCTCCTCCTCCTCCTCCACCTCCTCCTCCACCTCCTCCTCCACCTCCTCCTCCTCCTCCTCCTCCTCCTCCTCCTCCACCTCCTCCTCTGCCTCTTCCTCTGCTTCTCTTTTCTGGCATCTTCCATCGGCTTTCCTCTGATTGCTGCCACTCTTCTGTCCCTGCTGCTCCTCTTTCTTCCTCCATCGACCTCCCTGTCCGAGTTTATGACCCTCCAGTCCTTCGGCTGAAATTATCCCTCTCCTTGCCTTAAACGCCAAATCTCATCTCCCAATGTTCGCTTTAGAGACACCCTCCCTACTCCTGCCTCCTCTCCTTACCCCTCCCTCTCCTTACTCCTCCCTCCTTTACTCCTCCCTCACAGTGCATATGCATACTATATGTTTGTACGTCACTACTCTCGTGGCCCTTCCTTTATCCATCTTTCCTCTCCCTCTCATCTCCACTCCCCTCCTCTTCTCTTTTCTTCTCTTCCTCCTCTCCTCCTCTCCCTACTCTTCTCTCCTCTCCTCGCTCCTCGCATTCCTCTTCTCTCTGTTCAACACAACGAAATCGTCACAAACGCGTATATTTATTTGTTAGTCCTTCTGATGTGCTCACAAGCTGTCATTGCTTTGCTTGAGCCCCTCGTTGGTCGTGTTGTTTTCAGAGCATCCTCTATGATCACGTTTGCCAGATGAGACTTTGCTCACGTGTGTTTTCCTGTTCATGCCCGCTGTGGTGTGCTGCTTGAGATACTTGTGTCAAATATTTGTCGATGCAATAGATGATAAATGACCCATATCTTTGTGTGTCTCTCCATTCGTGTGTTGTTCGTTTAGTTGTATTGTGTGTTGTTCGTTTATTGTATTGTGTGTTGCTCGTTTATCGTATTTGCGTGTTATTCGTTTATTGTATTGTGTGTTGTTTGTGAGAGTATTTCCATATCTTTCCGTAGAATGGCCGTGATGTGATGTGGAGTGCTAATCAACCTAACATTCAATTGTTTACTGGATTTGTGCACGCTTCAGGATAAACGGCGTTAGTAATGGAAAATGAGCAACGAAAGAGTTGTGTGCATCATACTGAAAACTGTAGAAATCTTGGACTGGGGATGTATTTAATTAAATGCAGTAAGAGGCTGTAGTCTTTCGCAGGAAAAAATCCCATCAAAGTGTATTTCTTTACGGTTTGCATCGTATGAATGCAAGTGTACATAAACCATGCTGTATTCGCTTCTAACTGGTTTGTTTCCTCTGCAAAGCTTGTTTGTAATGGGGGAAATCTAGTAAAGCTAAAGGGTGAGTGTTAATTAGAAAAACTGTGACAACTGTTAATTGAAAACTCTGTCCGCTACCCTTCATTTTTGATTATATTGCTGTTGTTGAAAATATTTTCTGGCGCTATATTAAAACGTCACATCTTCTTTTGATTCCAACATGTGCAGAATTGAAGAAATCTGTTTTACAAATCTCATTTGTTGTTTATTTGTTAAGGTGATGGGATGTATTATTCAAATTGAGATTTTGAGAGAACTTGAAAACCTTGCTCTTTGATAGAACCTTGCTCTATAGTCAAAAGTACATACTCACCCATCTTTTTCGTTTCTTGTTCGTTTGATATGTATGTATATTTACAGTTCTGATGCACTTACTGGATATTCGTTTTATCTGTGATTCGTGCCTAACAAAAGCTGATATCCCCTTCGAATGAATGTACAAAAAAAAACTTTTTTTTTCGTCGTCAAGTGTTTTCTAATAATAATAAAGATCTAATGCTTGTATACACCTTTCTGGTGCCTGTTTTCGTCGGAGTATGTGGGTACATATGAATTATAAAACAGTATTTTCTTTTTTTGTATATTTGTCTCTCAATTCCTGTAATGCTGTGAAGAAACGATTTCTTAGTTTTGTGTATGTTTTTTTTTTTTTTATACAACTTTTTACCTTTTAGAATCATATTTGCAAAGAATATAATCTGGGAAAGGTGGAAGTCTGATAAAACGTACCGATGCATACAACGTGTATACGTACAACTCCTCGTTGAATGAGTGCTTTGTATACTCCTGATTTGTCAGAGAATGAGTATATTCTGAGAGACTCGACTGCACAGCCTATCCCCCTCCCTTCTCGTCTTTGTCTTTTCTTGGTCAGCCTTCATCCTACGTATTCATCTCGAAGGATGGGTACCCGCAGGTTGGCTAGTCTGAAGCCAGACCCCTCGAACGTGGAGGAGAGGAGGAACTATAGAAAGGCTGATCAATTGATAGCAGCCCTGTTTTCTCTAAGTGGTCCCTTGCATCTAACTCAACCATTTCCTACTCAAACAGAAACATTACCACTGAGCAGGGAGAGGTTGAGCGACAGTTCGTCGTCAAGTGGACTGACCTGGTGTTGAGGAAAGGAAGAGTAGGGACAGAAGAAGGGAGGGAAGGGATGGGAAGGGAAGACCGGAAGCGAAGGCGCAGGTAGACAAGTGGATGTCGAATGCTAATGGAAGTGGCAGTGGGAGAGGTTTTGCTGGGGATGAATCATCGGTGAGTCCGCAGAAGGAGTGGCGGTTGAGTTTCCAGGTTGTTCTGTACGAAGGAGGAGGCATAGGTCTGCATTACCTCTCAGTTCCCGACCACTTCCCCAGGAGAGAGAAGAATAGGAGGCATGGGTTTCTGGAGGTGGGTATCATTGACCATGAAGAAAGAAGAAGGACCACTCGGCTGTGTCCCCTCTGTCCTTCTCTCTTCCCTCCCTTGGACTCTCGGATCTAGACGGCCACCTCAGAGAAGAAAGAGAGGAGAAGTTAGGGAGGTGGGAGGGATGGAGAGATGGAGAAGAGAGAGGCAGAAGAAGGCAAAGAATGGAGCAGTAGAAAAGGGGCAGAGCGATGTTTCAACAGGGAGATGCCTTCATCGTGTGTCAGAAGGAGAAGAGAAGGAAGCAACTCTTCTGTTGGCGGTCAAATCCCCAACCCCAACCACCACCGTAGGCACGTGCACTCAGAAAACGCCAAACTCTCTCTTCGGCTCAAATCCCGCCAAAAGAGACTCCTCCCCAGCCTCTCTCTTTTCTTCTCCCTTCCTCCCAGTCTCTTGAGGCTCTGCAATCCCAGGCATCCATGTTTTCTGTCCTAGGATCTCTAGCCCAGTCTCTCTCCTCCGCTTCCTCTGCTTCCTCCTGTCCTCCTCCGCCTCCCCTGTCTCCTCCTCATCTATTTCCACCCTCACCCTCTGTGCTATCTACGGAGCTGCAGGGTTTGTGTTTGTCTTGCTCTTGGAGTTTGCTAGCAGAGGAACGGTCATCGGAGTCTTCTAGGCCCCCTCCCCAGCCAGAGGAACAAGCACAATCCCAACATCCTAATGAGTAAGCCTGGCTCTTGACTTCAGTCCATTAGACTCAATCTCCGCTTCAGTATTTGTTTTGTTTGCTTATATTGTCCACTGTTACTGTCCCATACCCTTATTGTATTTTTCCTCTGTCAACGATTGCGTCTCTTTCTTTTTTCTTGTCCTCTTTTATTTCGATTGTATTATTTGCTTGTTCTTTAAACTTGATTACACCTTTCTTCGCTTTAGTATATTATCGTTTGTTCTTGGTTATCTTTGTTGATTTTATTTCAACGTGCTGTTTTTCTTTTCATTCACTTTGTTTCCGCTTGTATTTTCAATTGTCATCTTTCCTCAAGTGTACTCCTGTTTTTGGTCTCGTATCACTATACGATTCGTAGCATATTTTTATAACTTTTTTTAATGCTCAATAACAAATAAAAAAGCAAACTTATTACAAATCCATAACCATATTATTGTGTAGAGTCTTACGTCAAAGAGGGAGAACAGAAATGAAGCTAAAAATGATAAAACGAAGTCTTTATCAGAGGCACAGTAGTGATTATTCATATATATATATACTGAATTCACACGAAACTGTACACATTTTACTCTATCAGTAAACTATTAATTGTATTGGAACAAATGAAAAACAGATTTGCTTGAATATTTACTATTTATTGTTAAGTTTAAAAAAAAATTGAATAACTATTTCTTTCGTTATTTTGGATTAAAATATGAGACTCATATCCTCTTGTGGCCGAGAGTATTCTCTAGGTTTCACACATTACTGGAGAATTGTGTAATAATACAATTTAATAATTGAACTAAACGTGCAATCAAGCGATATATGTGTAGATTATTAACTTACGTACATGCGTGTTAACTGCAATGCTACTATTTACTCCTACTTTAAATAATATTGTTGGTTTTATATATAATTTTGAATATTTTAAAGAAGAAGCACTTGTGTTTACTTGTTGAGGACTTGTCGAAGTGATTTCGTCTAATTTGACTGAAATAAATGGTAAGATTGTCCTACAATATGAAACACTCCACATGTCAAATATTTTAAAAGTTTCTACTCTTTCGCCCCTGGGCAACCAGGGGCATCACTTAAAATTGGAAATATACAGAGAAGATTAGCATGGTTACCGCGCAGGTATGACACGCATAATACGAGAAGATAAACCGTTTTTTTTTGTTTTTTTTTTCTACCAATCATTGCTATTTTGCAAGACTAGATCATTTGTTGTATTTGATCAGTAAAATCAATTAGGTTTACGTGGTTTTATATGCTTTAAAGGTGAATTGAGAAATCTCTGAATTGGGGAATTTTCATTTTCAAGGATTTTATTGTTCAGGTTTATGCGTAATGTTGCAATATCTGCATACTATGGCATAATATAGACAAAGGAATCTCATCCACTCGTACGTGGAGCTTAAAACAAAGAAGCAGAGTGCATTAGAGTTTCGCAAACGTACATGCAAGGAAGAATGTATCTGTAAATATAGAATTAAACTAAATCACTATGAGAAGGATAGAAATTAAAAAAGAAAATAACAAATAACAAATAACAAATAACAAGCATTACACTAGATATTAATAGGTCCGCAAAAAGCATGCAGACTTATATACTACGAAGCAATTATGAGTACGACATGGAAAGTAAAAGTAAAACACGGGATAGGCAATCATGGATCGCTTACATACAGCTCGAGAAGAGAAAAGAAATAAATACATGCAAACGAATACTTTACAGAAAAAAAAACAAAACAAAACAAAACAAAACAAAACAAAACAAAAGCACGCACATAGATACGCCAACAAAGAGAGTCTAGATAAGCAGGATAAAAGGAGATAAGTCACACATCACGAATTGTGCGCCTTGAATCTAGTATATATATAGAGAGAGAGACGAAAGATGAAAAAGAAATACAGAAGATTAAAAGATTGGCGTGATTAAGAAAGAGAAAGAGAATGATAATCAGAATGAGAAAGAGAAGGAGAAGAGAATGATAATGAGAATGAGAAATAGAAGGAGAAAGAGCAAAAGAAGAAAGAGAAAGAGAAAGAGAGAAAAGAGAAAGGGGAAGAGAAAGAGAAAGAGAAAGGGGAAGAGACGCATACACTAGTGCAGAAGAGGAATAAAAAAGGGCGAATAAATGGATAAACAAGATGATGTTAATTGAGAAAAAAGAGTATATTGGAGGGTAAGAAGGAAATGAACGGTCAAAAAGGGAAGATCAAAGGAAAGAAAGAGGGAATTCATGGAGAAGAGTGTGCCAGAAATAAGAAATATCGTATTTCTCTTTTTCCTCCCCATCTCCTTTCTCTTCCCCATCTTCTTTCTCTTCCCCATCTTCTTTCTCTTCCTCATCTTCTTTCTCTTCGCTCCTTTCCTTGTCTCCCTTCTGCTCCTTCTGCCCGTATCTGAATACGTGTGATGTTCCCCTCTTTCCGACCTTCACACAGACATGGTTGTGTATACATCTCCGTCTCCATCTCCGTCTCCGTCTTCATCTCTAGCTCCTGTAGCGTAGTTATATCTTTCTCTTTTGCTTCTTCACGATCTTGGGCTGAGAAGGAGACGCGTAAGATTGAACGAGAGTAACGGGATGAGGCGAAGAGCCAAGGGGATCAGGAGAAGAGGAAGAGGAAGAGGAAGAGGAAGAGGAAGAGGGAGAGGGAGAGGGAGAGGAAGAGAAAGACGAAGAGGAAGAGGAAGATGGGGTAGAAAAGGAAGAAGAGGAAGAGGAAGAGGAAGAGGAAGAGGAGTCATCGCCCTCGTCACTCCCAACCATGTATCCACTCCTGCTCACATGCCCATTGCCTTCCCTTCTCTCTCCCTCACTCCCACCCTCTCCCTCCCTTCCCCCAGCAGAGCTGGCACGCACGTCGCCCGCCCCACCTCCATTGATGTGGTAGTTGTTGTTGGAAACGGCGACATTGGGGAGGGAGGATCTCTTTTGTATAGATACTTCGCCTGCTCTCGAAGGAGAAGAGGGGGAAGAGGGGGAGTAGGAGGAGGAAGAGGAAACGGGGGAAGCAATGGATGCAATTGAGGAGGAAGAGGGAGACAGGGGTATCCCAGTGATGTTGCCTATGCTGTTTCCCCCGCCTACTCCGACTCCTCCTACTCCTCCTACCCCTCCTGCTCCTGCTCCTGCTCCTCCTGCTCCTATTCCCATTCCCATTCCGCTAGACCCTTGTATGATGGGAAGCTCAGAGATCAGTTTGCCCTTTCCCCTCCCACTGCCCCCTCCCTACTTTCCTTAGCCTTCGCTAACCCACTCATTCCCCCTATCGACTTATTCCTCTCCCTCTCCCTCTCCCTCTCCCTTTCTCTTTCTCGCTCCCTCTCCGCCGAAATGGGTCGTATTCTTGGGGGTCATTCATCTCTCCTCTGACAACGGAAGCGACAGAAGACGAAGAGACGGAGAGAGAAGAATCTACGTCATCCCCTCCTCCCCCAGAACTAGAAGGTCTTCTGGCGTGAGGAGAGGGGGCGATGGGAGGAGGGACTATGAACCTCTCTCTCTCCTTCTCCCTCTCCCTCTCCCTCTCCCTCTCTCTCTCTCTCTCTATCAATGTGTGCATTCACATTTCCAACAGCAGACACTTTCGTCCTCATCGGACTCTTTCTCCCAGTCGCATTCACATACGCATTCATATTTCCACTCGCTCCCACTCCCTCTGCTCTTCCTTTTGATCCGCCACTTCCTCCTCTCTCTTGTCTCTCTTGTTGTCTGCTAGCTCGTCCATCCTTCTTCTCCCCTTCCCTCCCCTCACTTGCATCTCCTTCCCTTTCCCTGTCCCTTTCCCTTTCCCTTTCCCTCCTCTCTCTCTCTCTCTCCCTGCTCCTCCGCTTCCTCCTCTCTCTTGTACGCCAACCTTGTCGTCTCTTCCTTCTCTTCCTTCCCTTGTCTCATTCTCCCTCTCTCTTGTAACACCAGCACCTCCATCTCCTCCTCCTCCTCCCCCTCCTCCTCCTACTGTTCCGGCCGATGTTCCCCCTGCGCCTCCCACTTTGATTTTCTTCATCGAGTCGACAACCTCAGTCGGTCTAAACCTATTCAATTCGTCGACTTTCCTTCCTCCCGTGCTTCCGTGAATTCTCTCCTCTATTCTCTCTCCCTTTCTTTCCCTCTCCCCCTTCCTCTCCTCTTGTTCTTTCTCCTCTTTCTCCTTCTCGTCCCTCCTCTCCTCCTTCCTCTCCTCCCTCTCCTCTCCCTCTCCCTCCTCCTTCCAGCTGCAGAGTGAGGGTGGGAAACGACAGAGGATAGAGCGTTGGCGTTTGACCCAGAGGGAAGGAGGGGAGATGGAGAGGGAGAGGGCGAGGGAGAGGAAGAAGGAGAGGGAGAAGAGGACTCGTCTTTTATAGACTTCCTCCTCTTCATTGCCTTTGCATTCGCAACATCGTTAGAAGAGGAGGAAGAGGAAGAAGAGGGTTGATTGGTTGGAGTAGAAATCTCTCTCGTAGGCGTAGCAGAAGGAGATAGGGAAAGCGAGTGAGTGTTGTTCGAGATGGAGCCTGTTCCTCCAGCCTGCATTCCTTCTCCGCTGACGGTGCTAAGGGTGAACGGGGTGATATGGGGGTTCACGGTGTTCAGCGCTGACTGAGAAGGAGTGCCAAAGAGGTAAATGAACTCATGAGGAGACACGGAGATCTTCTTCGGATCAAGGGACAATGAGTGTTGAGCCTCGGGGGAGAGGTGCCTCTTCGCGTGGATGAGCTTGGCCCTTGTCATCATATCGACAACCGCTGAATTGGAGAACGGTTCCGACAGGAACAGAGAGAGCTGCTTTCTTGAGATGCTGCCTATGCGAAGGGAATCTATGCGAGAGAAGAGGAGGTAAATACGCTCGATCTTCCCGCAGAGGTATCTGTACACTAAGGCTCTGATGAAGTCGTCTACTCGGAGATTCCTCTTCATTTCAGAGCAGATGTATGTGGCTGCGGAGAGGATGTTGTCCATGTCTTCCTGTACGGATGAAAACTTTGCCCTCTCCCTCAGGGTTTCTATGTCTGCTATACTGAGTTCCGTCTCCGCAGGGCGGCCCAGAGGAACGAAGAGAGAAGAGAAGCAATAGGAGATGAAGGAGATGTAGCACTCTAAGAACGAGGAGTTCGATGAAGACTCGATGAGTTTGTTTACGGTAGAGTTGAAAGAGAAATAAGGAAGGAGGCGGCGGAGGTAGCGAACGTAGTATGCAGGGCCTGACTGGATCATCCAAGGGTGGTAGAGGACCTCCCTCGTTGAGATCCTCTTGATTGGATCAATGACAAGCATTCGACTAATCATGTCTCGAAGAGTAGAAGAAACGGGTCGGTCAGAAGGAAAGAAGGGGCCTGGAAAAAGAAAGTAAAAAACAAAATAAACACGCACACACACATGCATACATGCAGACATACACATATACATATACATATACACATACATAATGTGGTAGGGAAAGGGTTAGGAGAAATTGAGGCAAGGGAAAATAGAAAAGAAAAGGACAGAAAACAAAACGGAAGAAAACGAAAGGAAAACAAAAAGAAAGAAAAGAAAAAGAAAGAAAAGGAAAGAAAAGGAAAATGAACACGAAAATGACGAACACAGTGTGTATATGCGTGTGTACAAACGTATGTGTCTTAGCGTATGTACGAGTACACGCATTGTGCATGCAAACAATAGTATAAACAGCGTACGCTCCTACCTCTCCCACTCCTCACAACAGGGTTGAATCCCCTACTGAGTTGTAGTCTGATGAGGTCGGAATCTAAGTCCTCCGCATCAAACGGCGGGAAGGCAAAGATGATGACAAAGAGAAGAACTCCCAGCGACCACACGTCACAGTGCTTTGTGTAATTCCCACTGAGAACCTCTGGCGCTATGTAGTACGGGGTTCCCGTGATCTCACTGAAGTTCTCCCTTGCGTCCACAAACTTTGCTAATCCGAAGTCAATGATTTTCAGCGTTGAAGTATTGCTGGTGGTGGCGTATAGAATGTTGTCGGGTTTTATGTCGCAGTGGGCGATGCCTTTGTCGTGCATATGGGAGATTGCGCCGACGATCTGTTTGAAGACCGTCTGGGCGTATGACTCGGAGAAACCACCGTGGGAAGTGAGCTTGTCCAGCAGCTCCCCTCCAAAGCAAGCCTCCATCACGATGAACACGTTCTTCGCGTCCTCATACGTCTCGATCCACCGGACGATGTTCTTGTGCTGCACAACCTTAATCACTTTCAGCTCGTTCGACAAAGACAGCAAATCCTCCTTTCCCAGCTTCGTCTTGTCGATCACCTGCGCATTCATATTTCCAAACATAGAGAGAGAGAGAGAGAGGGAGGGAAAAAAAGACAGTAGCAATGACAGAAATAGAAGAAGAGAGGAATCAGGAGATGAAAGCACCGGTGTTAGTTGAAATAACAAGGAAAAATGAAAACGCGAAGAAATGAAAACATGAAGAAATGAAAACACGGAAGTAGCGAGACAAGAAGAAAAACGGTGGCAGTAGATCTCTGCGACGAAACAAGACAAGGTTGGCGCACACCACAGGGGTAGAGTCAGCTCAACGAATCAACGTCAACCAGAATAGATACAACCAAATGCGTAAATCAACATCGAACATTGATCGATAACCCCTTCTCTTCTTCCTTTTTCCTCCCTGCCCCCTCATCTCCCTTCCCCTTTCCCTTTCCCTTTCCCTTTCCAGTTATCGTCAAGTCCCCTTTCCCTTCCTCCTTCCTTTTTCTTCCCTTCCGTCTCACGTCATTCTTCCTCTCTTCTTCTCTGCTGCTCTCTCTTTCTCTTCTTATTCCCTTTCTCTTCCTATCCTCTTTTCCCTTCTCCTCCTTTCTCCTCCCTTCTCCCTTCTCCCTTCTCCCTTCTCCCTTCTCCCTTCTCCCTTCTCCCTTCTCCCTTCTCCCTTCTCCCTTCTCCCTTCTCCCTTCTCCCTTCTCCCTTCTCCTCCCTTCTCCCCCTTGCTCATTCATAACTTTCCCTTCCCTCATCTAATCTCTCGTTTCTCTCTTCTCTCTCTCTCTCTCTCTTCTCTCTCTTCCCCCTTCTCTCTATTCTTTTCCTTCCTCTTCTCTTTTGTTCTCCTTCTAAATAACAGTTCATGTGCACGTACTGTGGCTAACGTCGTCCCCCTCCCCACTCCTACTCCGTTTCTTTGTAATCTCGTCCTCTCTTCCTCTCTCCCCCTCTCCTTTCTCTCTCTCTCCCTCTTCCCCCATCCCTTCCCTTCCCTTCCCTTCCCTTCCCTTCCCTTCCCTTCCCTTCCCTTCCCTTCCCTTCCCTTCCCTTCCCTTCCCTTCCCTTCCCTTCTCTTTCCTTCCTTTCCTTCCCTTCCCTTCCCTTCCCTTCCCTTCCCTTTCCTCCCTTTTCCCCTTGATATCTGCCCTTTCCTCCTCTCTATCACCCAACAGAATCCCCTCTCTGAGTGCTCAATCGTCTGCCTGTACTTTCTTCTCCTCACGACAGCATTTCATCCCCTCTCTCTTCTCCTTCTCCTCTGTCCCACTCCAACTACAACTCCCGCTCCATCCTCCACAAAAACTCAGCATGTGCGAATACAAATACAACAAATATGAACAAGGATACCGCAGGTGAAAACAGACATAGGTCAAAACACAGACTCAACCCAAACTTAAACTACGCAGAGCGGATGACATTACCTTGATGGCGACCTTCTGTTTGTTTTTCTTGCTGACTGCAAGCACTGCATAACCGTATGCCCCCGGATTTCCTAGCTGTTTACCAAATAAATAAGCATTCTTGGGGTTCGATTCTATCTGACCACCTATCCAAGGCCCGGTCCTCTCCCTCTCCCCCTCTCCCCCTCTCCCCCTCTCCCTCCCCCTATCCTTCTCACGCTCTCTCGCGCGTTCCTTCTCCTTCTCTCGCTCTCTTCCACGCTCCTTCTCCTTTTCGCGCTCACGCTCCCTCTCTCTCTCCCTTTCCCTCTCTCTCTCCCTCTCCCTTTCCCTCTCTCTCCTCTGATTGTTATTATTGTATTCGGGATGAGCACCGTGGCCCTTCCCGTTCCCCTTCCCTCCAACTCCTGCGCCTCCGCCTGCTCCCCCTGCCCCTCCTGCTCCTCTGCGGAATCCTGGTGAAACAAGCATAGTGAAATTAAAATCGAAAAGAGAAGCTCAAATCCAACAGACAAAGTTCAGTGTCTCTTGTTTGTTTTGCTAGTCGTGGGTTCTCCTTATCGCTCGGTAGAAGCTTCTATCGATCTACGGACACCTATTTTTCGAGCAGATACTTTCTTCACTAGCGAACGTTTGTAGTGGCGCTTGAGTGTCTTGATTTGAACCACTAGAAAGATTTGCAGTTGAAACGAGTTCCATTTAAATACACCATATCCACAATGAATGAAAACAGTAAAATATATTAAACACATTAGAATATAAAGAGGGGGTTTTCTTCGTGCGAGCATGCATCAATGATGTAGCAAAATGTGTATAGATATGTTCAAAGCTAGAGAATTCTTAGGTACAAACATGAATAAATTCCCAAAAAGAAACGGAAAACCCCGTACAAACAAATCTGCTGAGGGGAAGGGGTGTTTTTCCCAAAAATATACTGAGCTCAGGCGGGACATATACATTATCAACAGTGTGTTGAGTATTTTCTTGCGTTTCCAAGTCCGATAAATAGATACTCGAATAGAGGGAGTAAGAAATCACGTAAAAAAAGGGACTTTCTCAAAAAAAAAAAAAAGGCGGGGGTAGGAATAATGTAACCATTGACACGAATAAACGAACAGAATACAAAAATAAAATATACATAAGAATAATACATTTGTGTGTGTATTTCTTGTATAATATAATCATGTGTTCAAGATTGGTGGGTAAAGTACGGAGAAAGTATATGGTGGCTCCCGTTCAAAGTCATTACACAGCTCTTAAAAACTTGTCAAAAAGAGCTAAAAGAAATAAATCAATTTGGAAAATAGTGGGTTGCTTCAATATAAGCAGAAAAAACACTACGAAATATAATGATGAAAACCGTGGGGAAATTATAGAGAAACCGAATGAAAAAAAAAAAGACAGAAAAAGGATAGGTTTGGATTTGGACAGGGATCGACTTAAAAAATCTGAGCAGAAAAAAGATGAAAACGGTTGATCTGAAAAAAAAAAAAAAACACACGAACAAACTGCAGGTAAATAAATGTAAGCGTTGTGAGTGAAGAAATTGGTATAGAAAGTACAAAGGAGAGTGTATATGTGGACCTATTTTTTGTGTTTAAGTTAGAATAAAACAATGAGTTTATATCCATATATATACTTCTCTACAACTAATTTTTAGAGGTTGATCAGCACTTGCGAGACGGAACCGCAAGCAAAAATGCGATCGCTTACACATTTTATTAGAATAAGATCTTAAGATGTGAAGTATGTGAAACTTTTGAACCTGAAAAAGAATAGAGCCTAATTTTGGTCACGGTTGTGCATGTGTGCACATATGTGCATCTAGAAGTGTGAAAGAAACAAAAACACATATCGTGTAGTATGTGTATCATCATAAGCAGGACATGTGCTCCCAGTAATAGGTTACTTCTTACTTTATATATCAGCAATATGTTGAGTAGAAAACAAATGCAGATCGATATTACTTGATGAATATGTTGTGGGGGGAAGGGGTAGTAGCTTTGAGTTGAATCGGTAGTTTGGTAGGCATTTTCCTATTGAAGAGGGGTCCGATAGGTTTGCCCTTCCACAAAAACAGGGTAAAAAGTATTCCCGTGAAGAGTCCTCCGAGGTGTCCGCTGTGGTCGACTTCGTCTGGGAAGATAAGTCCAGACAGATCACTGAAAATGAAGCCTAGGGCCACCGCAGGGATCGGCATGTATCCAAATATGGAACGAGTCAAGATGCTGTCTTTTGGAAACAGCATTGCACACGACGCACATATGGCCATGATCGATCCAGATGCTCCTATAGAGGGTATGTCAGCGTGTTCTAGCTTCTTGGCGAGGGACGGAGGGATTTCGGTTGTAGGAT
Source organism: Drosophila quasianomalipes (assembly GCA_035043665.1). Taxonomy (NCBI): domain Eukaryota; kingdom Metazoa; phylum Arthropoda; class Insecta; order Diptera; family Drosophilidae; genus Drosophila; species Drosophila quasianomalipes. Next base: position 27,030 of record JAWNMU010000564.1, on the reverse strand, counting down.
CTATTCCGCGGGTGTCTCGCCAGTCGTACTTGTTCGTTTTTCCCGACAGGGTCTTGTATAAGAGACTGCTCACCCCGCACCCCACTGCACCCAAGAGATAAAGGGCAGAGAAACGAAGAGGGCCTAGGAAGTTGTACACTCGAGGACCAAAGAGATACAACGCAAACATGTTCCCTGCAAGGTGACTTATTTCTTGGTGCGAAAACGCAGAGGTCACGACAGTCCACGGGTGCGACCACACATTACGGGCAGTCATGGCAAAGTTGGAGAACATGAAGTCCATCATCCCCTCCTTTTGCTTCTCCTCTGCAAGCGTCTCCGCCGTGGCCCACATCCACATCACAACTATGTAGATCGCACCTAAAATAGCCAGCATCAAACGAGGATGTGCACCTAAAAACATGCATATGTATCGGCGTGATGCGTGTGAGTGTGTGTGGTTTGTGAAGGCAGAGGATGCGAAGAATATCGCGGAGGACGCAAGTAGAATGATGCGTGGAATACCACAGAAGGACAAAGATAGAACGATGCGTGAATATCGCAAAGGACAGATAGAATGAATGGTCAGAAAAAAGTGCATGCGAATGCTTGTTCATCCTATCAAATGTGTTATACGCAGTCGCATGTATGTGGAGGGTACATACATATGCGAAAGTATGTATATGAACGCGGGCGTACCGAAGTGTGTGATTGTAGAAAGTCACTTACCTGGATCCTTGGGATCGTATGCGAGTGTGTAGTTTCCCTCTCTCACGTACAACGCCTTTCCGGGGGTTCTGTCGGACAAGACATACTTATCGTTTCCGTAAGAGAGAACTAAGGGTTTCTTTTGCTCTGTTGCGGCGTCAATGGCCATGGTACCCAACATGTACATTGGGTTGTGCATGAGTATTGCGTTCGTTGTTCTCTGTGGAGATATACTTGTTATCCAATAAGACAAGTCTCCGTAGAATGGAGCACCATCGTCGGGAACATGCTCTGTCTTTAGTCGCACATCCTTGGAAAACTTGTCTGTGTAATCGAAAGAGAAGCCCCCTCCTCTCCGTGCTGCACTTGTGGTATTGTTCCTTTGTCCATGCTTTTACTATAGGGGTGATCGGGAGAAAAGTATTCTCCTCTTGAGGCTACATCATCTATGCCTCGATTGTTATTAGATCTATCATCAAACGAACTTTTGTTGTACCTCTGTGATCTGTATAGAGCTTTTGGTATATTTCCTATGGCGTCTATAGGTGTAATTCTAGAAATGCTTTGAGAATTAAACGTCTGCTGGCCAACTCGAAGTAGAATTGAAGAAACAGGCTTTCGAGTGCGCAAAACACCTTTTGGGTAACAAGCATAGCATTTTTTTTTGAGTAGTTGGAGATGTACTTTTTGTAACAAGCTGAGCATGTTTAAGTATGTTTACATATAGGGAGTGTAAATATTCAAGTGAATACGAGAAAATAGAAAAAAGGTGAAAAGCATTAACAAGCACAAAGATGTAATATTACAACAAAAATAAACATTAGAAAACGGAATACGAAATGTTTAAGTGAATGTATATTTCATATTGCTCTCTTGGTCATTACATTTGCTAGATTAATCAAGTAAAAATAATGGAGTCATCTCTTTTTTCTCTCTCCTTTTTCATTGTGGGAAATATGAATGCTTAAAAAACAGCGAACGCTTGAAATCTAAAGAACGCTTATTGGCAAAGAAACCTCGGCCTCTGCTGGTGCATTTCTTTGTGCAAATCATTTTTCAAGTATAAGCCAACGATTATATTTCGTTTTTAAATGACTCCTTTGACATTACTTTGCATAATCAGTCTTCTGGGTGTCTTATTTCTCACGCTCTATGGAGACCCTGAGCAACCGGGAATTCTCGGATTTGTAACCAAAATCATCCTGAAAGGAATTGATGGAATATCAACTGGAATTAAAACTATCTTCGGCGAGGGTGTTCATAATGCAATTGTGCATTCTATTCATTATGCGATCTTTGAGAGGAATCCCATATTGAAATGTTGCTATGCTATTGTGGTGTATGGACTGTACATTACGTTTCTTTTTCAAGGATATGAGTTCCTTCCTCCTTCCCCGTACACGGAAAGCCTTCCCTCAATGCGCCCCATTGTATCCTATGCAGCATCTTTATTATCTTTTCTGGCCCCTTCCTTGCTTTCTCCTGCTCCCTATCTCGCTCTTCCCTCCACAAGAGACTTAGACAAAGCTCCTAATGGGTTGTTGATGTACTCAAAGCCCTTTGAAGTTCCCTCTGATTCCCCCTTCCTCAGTCTGATGGAGTTTTCTTACCCCTACTTGCGCCCACTTAGCTGGTTGATAATATCGCTCTGTATGTTTTCTTTTGTAATCGCCAACAAAGCGCACCCTACAGTAATAACCAAGGAAAATGAGGAAGAGTTGGGGAACTCTTTCGCTTTTGACAATGTGTTATATTTCCCCGGGATCAAGTGCAAGACCTGCAATATTAAAAAGCCTGCGAGAAGCAAGCACTGTGCCAAATGTAATGTGTGTGTAGGGAGGTTCGATCACCACTGTGTATGGTTGAATCAATGCATAGGACAAGGCAACTACCTTTCCTTCATCTTCTTTGTTGGCACTCACCTCCTCCTCACCACTGTGGGATCTCTCATCGTGTGGGTTAGCATCCTTAACGCAGTGCACTACCATAACCTATGGAACAGAACGTAAGTCCGTATCTACTGTTGTATCTCCCTTGGGAAGCGCTTATTGGTTACAGTCGTATAGAAATTACTGTTTGAGCATGGATACTAACGTGACTAGTGGTTCTTCTCTTTGTCTTGTGAAACGCATGTGATATTCCTCCATCCTCCTCCGCCCCTTAGCTTCAGGACTTCTTTGAGAGGAGAGGCAAAGAAGATGACGTACTACGTGGTGAACAGATACATCACGAGCGAGTACCCTCTTCTTTGGGGCATCGTCTTCATCATGACGGGCATGGGGCTCGTCATGAGCTTCTTCTTCCTGAAGTCAATCGTCAACGCCTGCAGGAATATCACTACGAACGAGGAGTTCAAGAGGTCGAAGCTTCTTAAGTGGGTCGAGCATGAGAAGGAAACGAGAGAAAGGGGAGCCAAGAGATATGAGGTACTGTGCGATATGGTGATGAAACAGAGAGAGCAGGAAGGGAAGGATCAAACGGATCTCCCTCTCCCCACTCCTCCCTTCTATCTGACAGAGTCCATGTTTGACCCATCGTTCCCCCTTGTACTTTCATCTTCGGACCCCACTCCTCCCATGCCCCCTTACACCTGGTCTCTTTCGTACTGGACCCAGGCCCAGTCCTTCAACCTCTACGACAAAGGACTTCTCTCCAACCTATTAGAAACACTCTTCTTCGGAGTAGGATGGGTCAACACTCAAAACAAGACCGGTTCTCATCGCACTACTCCTTCCTCCAACACGGAACATGCTAAAAAGGACTAGACATGCTCTAATTCGTAATCTCCCCCTAACCGCTCTGTTTCCCACGCTATCTTCGTTCAGTGCTTCGATATGTGTGTGTGAATACATGCTAATGCACGTGTTAATTGTGGAATGGCGTGATGTTAGCATATATATTGACTTGTTACATTAGCAATCTTCTCAGATCTCATCTCATAGACATACAATATTTATATACATACATATAAGCGATTTTTATGATGTTTGGTATTTACTATTTATTGTTTAATGGCTCCCCAGTAAAAAAAAAAGGAAAAAAAAAACACGTATTTAATATTAGTTCTGATGCATTCCTCAAATGTTATAAGTAGAAACAGGAGCCTTCCAATTTGAACTCGAAAATTTAATCATGATACATTTATACATCTCTTAACACTATTAATATGAAGCGTTGGTAGCCAAGTTGGTTACGGCGCCAGATTAAGGTTCTGGTGGATTCGTCCGCGCGAGTTCGAATCTCGTCTAACGCATTCTTTTTTGTTCAACTAACATAAATTATAGTTTGTATTACTATCGTTAAAAGGGAATCGGCAAATAGATACGTTACTTCCATCGACAACAGGTAATTTCGCATCTGATTCTAAGTCCGGAATTCATCCCTGTTAACAATCCTAAGGATCTAAATACGATTAGAAAAAAAAAGCTTGCATCACCAGACAGTTCCCCGGTGGTCACCCACCCGAGTACTAAGTCGGCCCACCGTGATTTAACTTCGCAGATCGGACGGGATGCGGTGTATTGCACGAGGTATGAACGCAAGCGAATGGTACAGTAAATCAATCATTATTCACTAGTCCTACTCATGAGCATAATTGTACATTGAACAGTATTTATTCATTTTTTTTTCATTACTTCATATTGTCATGGCCTCCCACTATAACCGTACACCCTGCTGCAAATGACTGTTTATAATTGTATTCACATTATTATTATTATTAAACATTAGTTCATATCTCAAAAATAATGTGATTACTGTGTGCATTCTACGGAATTACTCTCTAATTTGTTTTTTAATAACTTCTTCATGCACTGTCTTTTACTGTTTCCTGTAGCAATGTTGCAAATAACGTACGTCATAACCTATCATGTATGAAGTCCTGGAAAGAAAAACAGTAAGAAAAAAATGCTCTCTCACCGGGAATCGAACCCGGGTCATCTCCGTGACAGGGAGATATACTAGCCACTATACTATAAGAGAATCTTATGTATTTCTGATAATATTTAGTATATTAATAATGTCATTATAATATATTTGGGTTAAAATAAATTTATTTTACACTGTTATTTATACAGTAACGTATTGTAATGGTATTTCACATCGTATATGTTATTACATTTTAGGGGAATCTAAATTTTGTTCTTGGAAATTTTTGTTTTTTGCGCATATTATTCATGTGATATTGATGCAATAAGAACATAGAGAAACAATAACATACAGTTATCACATATCCTCCGCGCTAATATAACTTTAATTTTGTTTATATTAGCATTTTTTCATTCTGTCCATATTATGTAGCGTTTACTGCTAACATGTTTCTTCAATTTCCATCAAATCAATCAAAGAAAGGTTAAGTAACACCACTTGCATTTTATACAAAATTTATATAAAATAAATATTATTAGCTCTGATCTCAAGAAGTGCATCCATGGCGCAGACGGTAGCGCATTGGTCTAATAAGCCAACGGTCATGGGTTCGATCCCCATTGGGTGCATTTAATTTACAGCGTTGTTCGTATAACGGTTAGTATTGATGCCTTCCAAGCATTAGACGCGGGTTCAATTCCCGCACAACGCACTGTTTTTTTTCCTTGTTGTTGTTGCATTTGTGCAAGGAGTTGTGCTTGTAAAGTTATTTTAACAGTGACTAGCTAGGACTATAATCATTGTTAGTCTATAAACAAACACGTTGCATTTCTCGCTATATGATGCTTTGTATTTGTGTATTATCGCTGACAAAACCTATAGTCTCAATTTGTGTGTTGAGTCTGTTTCACTTTTTTCACAGTTTCATCTGTAAAACCGACTTTACACCTTGAGCTATTTGTTATTTTTTTCATCTTATTATTCGAACATTTTTTAGGCTTTATATGTTATGGTTCTGTTACATAATTGTTTTTTTTAGACCCTCTTAATACTTTATATTTACATCATTCTGGTTATGTGCTATTTGACAGACGTCATGAGCGCTGAACAACCTTCTATTTTGCTCGATGAGGCTACTCTACAAAAGTGCTCTAACATGACCGTCGAGGAATTCCTTGAGTATCAGTGTCAGAAATCTGTAAGTTTTTGTTCTTCCTATTATATAATATCTCTAACTAGTTTAATGAAGGGACCTGCCTACGAACTCTTGCCTTTGCTTTGAAGTTACTGTTATGCCATTCGCTTGCATTTATCACTGTGAGTCATTTTATCTTTACTAATACACACATCCGTACCTCTCTTTGTCCAGGTTGATAAAATCAAGGCTGACTCTGCGCAACATATTGAAGAATTAAAGTCGGACATGGAGAAAATGGTCAAGTCTTTGCGCGAGTCAAGCAACAATTAATCTCTTACTATGAAGTGGCGCGCAATTTCATCCAGCTTGACCAATTGTGACGCACCTAGTTTACTAACCAATGTGTGTCTATCCACATATTGATATATATAGTCATTTAAATGCTGTCTGCCTGCATGCTCCTTTTCTTTTTGACACTATGTTTGAGCACTAGTGGAATGGAATGGACACGCTCTCATTTAATTATGCGTGTGTTGGTGCTGCTTTTATAAGTACACACATTTTCTTTTATCTGCATTTAGTACTCTCCCTATCGAGTTTTTTGATCTTCACAGTGATTTAGGCGTATTAATTTATCTTAAATGCACATTAATCTTACCAAAGCTTTATTTGGTGTTAGCAAATAAAGTGGTTTTAAAAGTAATATTGTACACACACATTAATTCATAGACAGGCTTATTTTCATGCGTATTGGATAAAGAGGAGGAATAGTTTTCCCTGCATATTCGCCTAGATGCGAGGCGGAAACTACTACATATGCCACAGACATGCGTTCGACCTATACCTATATATATGTATAAACACAAAGAAAGGAATGAGAGCACAACTGATCTGTACGCCAACAAGACAAGGGATGAAGTAAGAGATGAGAGAGGAGGGCGCTTTTACTTGAGGATGAGTTGTTCAACAGTCTCCTCTGCCTCGTTATCTTCCTCTGAGGAAAATGAAGACTCTAGCTTGAAATCGTTAGAGAGAGTTCCTTTTCCAGCTCCTCTGACGACGAAGCAACTACCAGAGAGAGGGCTGTCAGGGTCAGCGTCGGAACAAGTTGTGATGTAAAGATCACTCAAGTCTTCACCTCCGAACGCTACAGAAGTTATGCACTTGCAGGGCAGTTCGATGCTGCCAAGAAGCTCCCCACTGAGATATACTCAGTCACATTTGCAAGGAGAATCGCGCATACACACGGGATATCAATACAACCGCACACATCCAGAAACACACATAAATAAGTATACAGGATGCACTTTGATATACACACCACAAAAGAAGCAGGATACGATGAAGACACAACAATTCGGAAAAATAAAAAACAAGCAGATACAAAAGCTGAGAAAGACAATAGTACTAGGCCAAGTCTTGAATCTCAGTCGCCTATATATATGTGTGTACACATGTATAGAGGTTGCCACTACTTACGTCTTGATGTTCCACTTTTCCACGTTTCCACCGAAGAAGTTGGCAATCCACATGTTGTCATCTTGGTCTATCGTGCATCCATCGGGCTCTACGTGCTCACGAGGGACAACGAGCGCGACTGATACACATACATACATGCATAAACACATATATATACACAATACACACGCATACGTAACGCGTATGCACATTCCACACATTCTTGTCAGAAACAGTTAATGACACACGCATACACGCCCACATAAACACACGCATGCACACACCCACATACACACTTGTACATATAGATGGATACAAAAGACGCAAGCAGTTGCTCGCTGAACCGGTTTCAACCGAACCTATATGCTTTATCCAGTCTCACTTCGAGTGATACATAGTCCATGTGAGTGGGTGGATGAGCACATAGAATACAACTCACCTCTCTTGTTCGAGATATTTCCACTCGTCTTGTCGTAGTCAAAGGCATAGACAGTCCTCTCAGGAGAGTTAATGAGATACATCGTGGACTGATCCTTGGTCCACACAATACCATTGGGAATGCACAAATCGAATACCTCTGCGTCACACACGTACTCCTTTCTTCTCCACGTCGTACTTGTACCTGTAGCTCACCCCTGCTTTCTTTGCCCCCTCCTTGTCGGCGTCGATCCACATTCTCCCTATCCACAGAGCTCCACGAGGATCGACCTTACCATCTGCACACCACATATATTTAATGATTATCTGTAAGCTACCAAACATGACCAATTCTTCATCCATATCACTGCACGTTCTCACAACACAACGTTACCATTACAACGGAACTTCGGGTCATTCTCAAAGCGACTGTTGGGAAGGAGAGTAAGCTTAGACGTTGCAAGGTCAATCAAATACAAACCATCCTGAAGAGCCACCAACACAACTCCTTCCTCGGTCGTGGGCACTACAGTTCCTACTGAGCTGGGAAGGTCATAAACTGTGTTGATTTTGGAAGAAGGGTCGAACCTAAACAGTTTATTTCCACGGATGTCGATCCAGAAAAGAATCCCATTGTGCCAGATGGCTCCTTCCCCGAGCTTAGGACGGATGGAGATCTCTGAGCCATGATAGTACGACTTCATTTCCACAAGCTCAGCCTTGAGGTGACTAGGGCGTGGTTTTACAGCACAATACGGACATTAGAGAAATAAAATATGGGTGGCAAATGAAGATCAACTTGAAACTTTGAGGATCCTTAGAGTTACCTTAATTTGTTTTCAGCCATTTCACTTTTTCGTTTTTTTAGCCCACGGTGGAGTTTTACGACACACTAGACAACACAAAATTGGATGGAAAAAAAATCTGTGTAACGAATCCGAACATGTTTAGCATTCACGACAATATCATTTATTGCCACACCCCTGAATTCTTAGCTTACACTCGGGCCACATTCGCTTCCACACATATCCACGCAAGCTAGGCAGTCATTTTGATCAACGTTTCATGCACGAATAAATGATTTTAGGACACAGTTAACAAAATTTCAAATTGAAAACTAGGTGAAACGGAAACGGGCCGTCTTTTTTTTTTTTTTTTTTCACTCAAGCATTCCATTCACTTCAATACTTGATCATTTCGTCATTCCCATGAATTATTGTATATTCTTCATAGTTTTTTGACAGTTGAATATCTTTCACACCCATATCTTTCCTTTTATTGTCCTGCATATTGCGATAGTAACCAGACATGCGTGAGTGCCATCGCTACATAAAAATGAGTTTAATTTGTTGATAACAGAGTTGTGTTTTAAGTCAGAGTATAAACAATACTTTTATTTCTATGTCACGTATGGTCCGTTGCTCTAGGCGCAACAAAAAAGAAGAAAAAGAAAGAAGAGCATACATAAAACTGCACAGATATTTCGTCAGACGTTTCTTCAAAATTGTATGCAAGATGACATCACTTTCGTTTTACGTATACAACAAGACATTCATTTAATATTCCAAGTTCATTTACAAGCACACATCTCAATAAGTATTCGAGTTATTCGTTGACAAATAGCATCATCATGATCTTACTTGTTTCGTGAGAAAGGTTTGCAGATTGGTTTTTCGTCCTGCTAACACTCTTTTATAGACATTTATCTATTCACAATATATACTACAATTTAAACATTATCAGCCAAACACTTTATTCTTAAATGGACCAAACAAACTCGGGAATATAAGAAAATTCAAATTCCTTACTCTAGAACTGATATATCATGCAGCTTCCGAACCAATTATTTAAAATTAACCTACCCGAGCGAGCGAGTATTTCCCAAAGACATTCAGGAAATTTCGAACTACATCAGAGCGGTAGAAAAATGATTATAACTAGCCATTTCATTTGCCATAATTTGTGTGAATTTCATAATTAAGGTTTTAAAACTACCCCACACTATGTAATAAATAAATACTTAAAAAATACGGATAATAAAATAGGGTTTTGCGCGTATTTCGTTTTGAAATTGTGTTATATTACTTTATGAATATATCAACCTGACATTCATATATTCATTAAAATGTAAAAATCGACATTCGATTCAGATATTTGCGCATTCTCTACTTTTGGTTAACTTTACGAATTTACTTAAATTACATTATCTGTACCTTCTTAATGCCTACATGAAACCACATATACCTTGTTTTTTGCGCCAGAAACTGCATGGGACAATCTTTCATACGTGTCAAAGCTGTTGTTTCTTTCATGGTGGTTGCATAGATTCATGCGATTTGATTTAAGTTACGAATCACAATTTCTCACGCGTGATTAGCTGCAAAACGGATTCAATACCATAGTCCATAGAGAAATCTTTTGATACTCACACTTTAACGCATTGAATCATTATTCGTCCAACTCGTTTAATTTTTTGTATTTAATTAGGTGTTTTCGTTTTCGCGTTAAATCCCATCTCGTACATTCTGCACAAGTGCACATTTAAAGGCATGCGTGACGTTTCCCTGCGCTTTCTTTCATCTATATTAGTGCCATTCTGATGTGGACATTCATACATTTGCGCATACGCAGTTTATCTATATGAAAAAGTGTTATGCTGTTGTCCTTTCATGAGTTCTCCTGGTTTAATATTTTCCTTTGCATTGTTTCACATCCGATTTTTTTTTCCAGAGCGCAATGAACACTGAAGCTGCCGAGGTGTACGCTGTGAAAGAAAACGTTTCGTCTCACTCTGCTGTGAGTGGATTTGACGAGTACAAGCGTCTCTATGCAGAGTCTCTGAATGACAACGAGGGCTTCTGGAAGAGAGCTTCTAGTCTGTTGGACTGGTACTCCCCCTACACCAACGTCAAGCAGGGAGGATTTGAACACGGAGACGTCGCTTGGTTCGTCAACGGAGAGCTTAACGCCTGCTACAACTGTGTGGACAGACACGTCCTGACCCAGCCCGATAAGGTTGCTCTGTTGTGGGAGGGAGACACCGTGGGAGAAGTGAGGAAACTCACCTACAGAGATCTCCAGAGAGAGATCTGCAAATTCGCAAATGCTTTGGAGAGGAGAGGAGTGAGAAAGGAGACACCGTCTGCATCTACATGCCCATGGTCCCTGAGGCTGTGATTGCGATGCTAGCTTGTGCGAGAGTGGGAGCTCCCCACTCAGTGGTGTTCGGAGGGTTCTCTGCGGAGGCGTTGAAGAGCAGAATCGAGGACGGAAAGTGCAAGTACATTATCACCGCAGACGAGGGAAGGAGAGGAGGAAAATACATCGAGCTCAAGAGAACCCTTGATAGGGCCCTGGTGATGGTCGAGGGAGAGAGGGAGGAGCACCGCTCGCTCAAGGTGGAGACTGTATTTGTGTACCAGCACACAGGGAGGAAACAGGCGCTGGTGGGGTGGAAGGAGGGAAGAGACGTATGGTGGCACGACGAGGTGAAGAAGGAGAGACCCTATCACACCCCCGCCCGCTTGGACAGCGAGCACCCTTTGTTCCTGTTATTCACATCCGGTTCCACTGGAAGACCCAAGGGAATCCAGCACTCGACTGCGGGGTACCTCCTCACCGCCCTCCTCACCACCAAGTACGTCTTCGACCTCCAGCCGGACGATGTGTACGCCTGCGTGGCTGACATCGGATGGATCACGGGACACTCCTACGTGGTGTACGGACCCCTCGCCAACGGAGCCACCACTCTGCTCTTCGAGGGAATCCCCACTGTCCCTGATGCAGGGCGGTACTGGGAGATGGTCCAGAGACACAAGATCAACATCTTCTACACCTCGCCCACTGCCCTCAGAGCGTTGATGAGGTTCGGAGAGTCTCACGTGAAGAAGTATGACCGATCCTCCCTGCGCATCCTGGCGTCGGTGGGAGAACCCATCAACCCAGAGGCCTGGAGGTGGTTCTACAACGTCGTGGGAGACGGAAAGGCGACTGTTGTCGACACATACTGGCAGACTGAATCAGGGGGAATCCTCATTGCCCCTCTTCCCGGAGCCACCCCCACGAAGCCTGGATCCGCTACCCTCCCCTTCTTCGGAATCGAAACTGTTCTTTTGGATAAGGACGGACACGAGGTGGATGGAAATGACACCGACGGGCTCCTCGCAATCAAGAGACCTTGGCCAGGAATGGCCAGGACGTGTTGGGCGGACCACGAGAGGTTTATGGCTACGTATCTGTCGGTTTACAAGGGGTACTACTTCACTGGAGATGGGTGCCATAGAGACAAGGACGGGTACATCTGGATCACCGGAAGAGTAGACGATGTTATCAACGTGTCTGGGCATCGCATCGGATCCGCTGATATTGAATCTGCCCTCGTTGCCCACCCCTCCGTCGCAGAGGCTGCGGTGGTGGGCATCCCCCACGACATCAAGGGACAGGCTCTCTTTGTCTACGTCACTCTCAAGGAGGGACAACACGTTACGGACCTCCTCAACTCTGAGCTGCTCCTCGCCGTGATCCACGACGTGGGATCCTTCGCCAAGCCAGACCACATTCTGATCACCCCTGTCCTGCCCAAGACGAGGTCTGGCAAGATCATGAGAAGACTCCTGAGGAAGGTCGCCTCACAGGAGTTCGACACTCTCGGAGACACCTCCACTCTCGCCGACCCAGCCCACCTAGACTCTCTCATCGAGCTCGTCAAGGAGAAGTTCCAGAAATAAACGAACTACTGCTTAGTTCACTTCGCCTGTCCCCCTTCTCTTTTGACTCCCTTCTCTTTTGATCCACTTTTGTTTTGATCCCCTTCTCTTTTGATCCCCTTCCCCCTTCATCCCCTGCCCCCTTCGTCCCCTGTTTTATGTTGTTCCCTGTCTCCTTGTTTTCCTCTGTTCCTTTTTCTTCCCCTGCCCCTTTTTCTTCCTCCGCTCGCATCGTTCTATTCCTTATTTTTTCTGTGCCCTCGACATACTTTTATCGTTTTTTCTAATCCCAGACCTTTCTTTCCCTTTGATTTTTTACCCTTGTTTATAGAATCCCTTTTTATCGCTTTACACAATTCAAGTGATGGCCATTTTTCTCGCTTGAGTTGCTGAACCGTATTTCGTTTATTGTATTTCATACACCATATCTTGCACATTGTATTTCCTTGTATTTCTCTGCATTTCCCTGCGTTTAGATAATTTTATTTTATTCTATTCGCTCCTGCACTTGACCGACCAGCACCTGTCTCGCCTGTCTCTGTGTCTTCACTAGACGATGGACAGCTTCTATGCTCATCTAGTCGGGAACTGTACACTTTACCGTCTCTGAATCAAAGAGTGCTGATTTTTCAACTCCCCTCATTTTCTCATGAGATGCGGTACAACTGTTCCCATTTCTCCCTCTCCTAATCTCTCGTTTTGCTTTTCTCATAGTACGCATGTTCTTTTAATGTACCACAAGCGCACTCCTCATCCTCTCCGGGGATGTGAGATGCCCGCGCAGATGCATCCCTCTAAGCATCTGCACCCTCTTTTATGCTTATATGGTCTTATATGGCTAAGTCTAGCTGGTTTCACTGCTGGACCTATTCTTTTTATACATAGTCAATAAAATGTTCCGATTTTTGTTTACATGTCGTGCCATGAAGAGTGTTGTAGGATGTTGTAGGACCTGCCCCGCCATGTTCTAATACCTAACGTTAGGGGCTGTTTATTTTGTTTGTTAGTAAACTGTCAGTCTTTCCAACCAAAGGATGGGTTCTTCCTCCCTATCTTTCCAACCAAAGGATGGGTTCGTCTATGCATTTGTAATGCCCACCTGCGTATCTTTAATTCTCCTTCACGACTGCTCTTTATATTTCTGGGAAAATTTACTCTAACGTTCATATGTGTCCCCATGTTCTATGTTTTGGATATGCACGTATGTTATGTTATGTGTGTGTTTGTTTGTTTGTTTGTTTGTTTGTTTCATTGTTTGTTTGCTTGTTTGTTTGTTTGCATGTTTGTTTGTTTGATTGATTGTTCGTTCGTTTGCTTGCTCGCTTGTGTGTTCGCTTGTTTGATTGCTTGCTGGTTACGTTGAGCCTCATCTTTCCCAACTTATATTTGATGTTTATCGTGTTTGGTTTGTTTTTGATTCGCACATGTATGTATTATGTGTGCTGCTATCAACGTCCGTTTGGTAGAAAATTCTTTGGTTTGGTTAGTTTAATTACCCCCGTCAAGGCGGTTCATACTTTTCTATCCTTTGGAAGAGTACTGCATAGTGACGCTGTTAGGGGCTCTTATTTTCAATAAATTGCCAGTTAAAAAAAAAAACACTTACCACACAAAGAGGCAGGCATATGTTTTTGTTTCGTGCACAAAAAAAAACAGTCTGCAAATAAAAATAAAAAGCTTGCATCACCAGACAGTTCCCCGGTGGTCACCCACCCGAGTACTAAGTCGGCCCACCATGATTTAACTTCGCAGATCGGACGGGATGCGGTGTATTGCATGAGGTATGAACGCAAGCGAAGGGATGAGGAAACAACAAGAAGAAAACTGCACATTTAATCTTGTTTGTTCATGTGTTTGACTTCGTCTTACTCTAAATTATACTTTCTTCACATGAAGTATATATAAACACATAATTGCAAAAGATCCTTCTCTGGTGATCTGTTCAAACTGCTGGATTAGCTTTCTTCTATTCTGTATGTTCTGCAGATATTTACCACAGCGATGCTGTGAAACGAAAGAAATTATACACGTCCACTGCAGGATACGCTACGATGTCATTACGAAGATTATTCATACGAGATCAACAGAGAACAAATGCAAGTACTCATACTCATACTCGCATTCGTGATGATTCTCAAAAGAAGACACGTAATATAACAACACCTTTCCATTATGCTGCGCGATTTAGTTCTGTTTGTCCTATAAGAAGCCTCCAGATAGTGTTCTTGATATGAGTGAGTTATGAGTAAAGAAGGGTACATAATTAATAACTTTTTAAGTTTTAATTTAAGGTATTTTGACTTTCTGAACTTATCATACAATACTTCGGATATCAATGGTGTTTGCTGGTTGCAAACATAGTGAGTGAAATAAAAGGAATAAAATGAATAAAAGAAATGTTTCTTTTCATAGTATTACGGTGATCGTAGTTGAGTCAAATATACACATACGTGCACATGCCCATGCTCCTTCTGGTCCTCTGCATATTTGTTATCTCTTCTGCGTACTCTTTTTCTCGTTTTATTAGGCAAGGGCTGTTCGTAGGACTCATAAGAAACAGTCAGAGACCTTACATTCGATATGCCAACCTCCATGCAAATAAAGATGGCGATGCGTCAGTGACGCGTCAGCAGCTCTCTCTTGTTATGTACGTTCACAGACGAAGATAGGCAAGAGGTTCGTTTCAATTTCGTATTTTCCATTTTAAGGAAAAAATAAAAAAACGTAGAATGACAAAAGTATAAAAGAAGCTTGCATCACCAGACAGTTCCCCGGTGGTCACCCACCCGAGTACTAAGTCGGCCCACCGTGATTTAACTTCGCAGATCGGACGGGATGCGGTGTATTGCACGAGGTATGAACGCAAGCGAATATTCGAGGTGATTGAAGTGTTTAGTTTCTGATCTGTTATGTTAAACAGTTTCTGCTGGTTTGCTTGTTTTATTGGTTGCGTCGATTGTAACGAGAGTATTGTTTCGTGTTGTCATTCCTTATTTCTCCATCTCCCAGAATGCACAGGAATAACTCACCGTGCGTTCTCTTTTTCTTCTCTTTTCTTTTCTTTCCTTTTCTTTTCTTTTCTTTTCTTTTCTCTCGATCTTAAATATATTTTTTTATTTGTGCTGCGCTGAGCTCTTTCTAATGCAACGAACAAATGAACGCATGTCATACGCGACTGTAGTTGCATCACTTGCATCACTGGAGATAGGTGTAATACCACACCCACGTAGATGTTCACATACACATACACATACACATACACATACACATACACATACACATACGCATACACACACATACACATACATACACACACAGACACACACATACTGAGAAGTTGAACAACCTTATTCAACTTTTTAAGCTTTACACAGAAGGAGAATTGAGGTGAGAGAGGGGTGGGAATATCACAGCAAGTGGTGGGAGGCGAAGAAAGGAATGAGAAAGAGGAAGGAGGAAGAGGAGGGAGGAAGAGGAAGAGGAAGGTGAGTGGGGACGAAAGGGGAGTGGGAAGATAATACATTATGAGCGATGTGTTGATGAGATGGGAGAGAGAGGCCTTGCCTTGTGTATGTCTCTTGCTTTTTCCTTGTCTTCTCTGACTCGCCCACTTCCCACCCTCTCCCTTCCTTTCCCCTGTTGCTTGTTCCTAAATGACCGAGAAGAAGAAGAGGAGAGGGAGGAAGGAGAGGGAGGAAAAGTGAGGGGAATTGCTTGGCCTGAATCTTGGGCGAAAAAACCATTGAACTTCTTGTTTTTAGAGGAGAACAGGGAGGGAGAGGCATTGGAAGAAGAGGAGGAAGAGGAAGAAGAAGATGATGAAGACGAAGAAGAAGAAGATGAGGAAGAGAGAGATGAAAAGGAGGAGGGGGACGCACCGGAGGAGAGGGACAACGGAGTGATTAAAGGTTGAGAGTGAGAGGGAGGCGAGGAGTGGGGCGAGAGCTCTTGAGAAGAAAGCATTGACGCTAAGTGGGGAGAAGAGATACGAGAGGATAGGTGGGGGGAGGGGACGCGGGAGGAGGAGGAGGAGGAGGAGGAGGAGGAGGAATGAGAGAAAGAAGAGTCCTCCGATGGAGACACGTATGCGCTGCTTCCCAATCTCACTATCATTCTCACCTTTCCTCCCAGGCTCTCTCCTCCTCCTTCCCACTCCCCTGCGTCATCTTCCGGCGTCCTATCTCTCTCCCCCTCTCTTGCCCTCTCTCGCTCTTGATCTCTAGTTTTTCTCTTTTTTCCTTCTTCTTCCTCTAATCGTGAACGTCCACTGCCAACCCGAGAAGAGGGGGGAGGAGAAGGTGGAGGAGGAGGAGGAGGAAGAAGAGGACAAAGAGGAGGGAGAGGAAGGAGCAGTATGAAAAGGTGATTCAGAGAGAGATGGAAGGGACCTAGCTGATTGAACGATGAGAGAGGAGGGAGAGGGAGGGAGGGAGAGGGGGAGGAGAGATGGGGGGGAGAGAGAGGATGGAGAAGAACGCAAAGAATCAAAGGGTGTCAATGAAGAGGAGGAAGAAGAAGAGGAGGAAGAGGAGAAAGGAATGGGAATCTCGAGAGGAGAGTGGGCTAAGAAGGGGGAGGAGGAAGAAGAGGCGGAGGAGGAAGAGGAGGAGGAAGAGGAGGAGGAAGAGGAAAAAGATGAAGGGGAAGGTAAAACATTTGAGATGTTTAAATCTGGTATATCTTCCCATCTATTCTTTTCCTCTTCTTTTCTTCCCTCTTCTCTTCCTTCCTCTTCTCTTCCTTCCTCTTCTCTTCCTTCCTCTTCTCTTCCTTCTCCTTCTCCCTCTTCCGACCCCCTTCGAGGGAAGATCCCTCCCCTCAGATTACCTCTTTTTCCTTTCGCTTCCTCTTTTCCTTCTCCTCCCCCTCCCCTTCCCCTTCTCCTTCTTCTCCTTCCCCCTCCCCCTCCCCTCCAACTTCTGCTCTCCTTGTGTTTTTAATAATTTCCGCCAACTTATCTCTTCCTCTCGCACTCATTTCACTCTCTCCCATTCCCCTCAGCCTCTGCACATTCCAGAGCTGAAGATCGTTCATATTTCCTAACATGTTCCCCCCAGCCACGACCTCCTCCTCTCCTTCTCTCCCTTTTTCTTCCCACCACTCTCCTTTTTCTCCAGAGGCTCCCCTTTTTCTCCTTGCACTTACGTTTCGAGATGGTCTGGAGGAGGAGGAGGAGGGGGAGAGAGGGAGAGAAGGAGGATAGGATTCAGAGAAAGAAGGGAAGTTGAGGGAAGAGAGAGAGTGGGGAGAAGAGAGAGAAATCCGACGAACGCTCCTGTCCTCTTCTGTGCCTCTCTCTCCTCTTTCTCCGCTGTCTCCTCGACGAACCGTCCCACTCCCCCCTCCACCTCCCTACTTCCTCAATGCCCCTTCCCTGTTCATACTGATTCTGCGACTGCCCCCGCCCTCCATCCCCACTTTCAGTCTCCTCAGCTCCATTCCTTCTCGCACTCGATGTGACGTCCCCCAAATCCTCCAACAACTGAGTAACGGAAAATACTGACTCAGCGATGATTTGCTGCCTCTTCCTGGCTGCACTCGCCCTCACATATTGGTTCTGCAAGGAGGAGCATGAAGACACCGAGTAACCCTCCTTCTCCTTCTCCTTCTCCTTCTCTTTCCCTCTGGTTTCTCCCCTTTCCTTTTCTCTCTCCTTCTCCTCCTTGTCCTTCTCCCTCTCTTTCCCTTCTCTTTCCCTCTCTTTCTCTTTCTCTCTCTTTCCGTTAATGAGAGCGTCGTAGTACTCGATCCCCAGATCCCCCATATCTCTGTCCTCCTCTTCCCGCTTCTTCCTCTCTTGTTCCTTGGTCCCTCTCCTCCTCTCCCTTTCCCTCTCCCTCACCTTCTCCTTCTTCCACTTCTTCCCCTTCTTCTCATCCTCCTCTCCCCCTCCCCCTCCCCCACTTTTTTTCATCAAGACTTCCTTTTCACTGACTCTAATAGAACCATCCCCCTTCTTCCTCTCCTCTCTCTTTCCCTCCGTGCGCTCTCGCTTCTCCTCCTCCCTCTTCGCCTTCTCTGCCTTCATTTCCTTCCTCCTCCTCGTCCACTCCCTCCTTCTCTCCCTCTCCCTCTCCACTTCTGAGTCGTCGCTTTCACCAAGAGCCATGTCGTCCTCTGTCTCGCTTCCCTCCTCTTCATCCTCTTCTTCCGCAGATGAGGAAGAGGATCTGCGTGAGAGAGAGGAGGAGACAGAGGGGGAGGAGGAGGAGGAAGAGGATGAGGAGGAGGAGGAGGAGGTAGAAGAGGATGACTTGGAAGCAGAAAGGGGAAACACTAGCGAGTCTTCGTTCACAGCGTCTTCCTCCTCTTCGTCCTCTTCTAGAGATTCCACGTCTTCCGCTTCCCCCTCGTTTTTTTCTGCCTCCGCTCCTTCTCCCATACCGAATACTCTCCGGTGAGCGAACTTCATCATCCTCCTCTTGCGCTCAAACCTCTCCCTCTCCTTCCTCCTCATCTCCTGACTTCTCATCTCCGTTCCTCCGCAACACAACAAACACAATGCTAGTAATCCCTTGAAACTGTCGAGATCACGGAGCTGTATGTATACAAAGACATAGACACGTACACATACACATTCACACACATGCACAAACACACAATGACATACGTGCGAGCACGAACATCAATTAGCCACGGAAGATAAAAGCGTGTTTCGGTCAATTAAGGTAAGGGCAAATCTTGGTAAAATCAGAGAGAGGTGAAGAAATGGACATTCGAGGGAAATGCGATAGAACAAAAAAATCGTACACATCCAACACATGTGCATACATATACACACACACACACACCCATACATACACACACACATACACACACACATACACCCACACGCCTTCTCATTCCATCCCCTAAGACCTGTTTTACACCTCCCTTCCTCAATCCCCTCTTCCCGTTCTTCGAACCCCAGTGGTTCTGAGTCATACCTGTGCATACGAGAAGGCGTTGGGGGCGTGACTACAGCAAACCATGACCCCGACTGCATCGTTGATGTGAATGTTGGCAGCCTTGGAGTGAACGAATTCTCTTGCGACGTCTGCGTTTGTTGATCTGTCGATCTCCAGCTCTTCCACCTTCCTCAAGTTATCTCTTACAGTCGGCCCTTTGTTGGTCCAATTGTTGTTGTACACCCTCTTGTCCTTGTCATATCCGGACGGAGAAGAGGAGGAGGAAGAGGAGGGGGACCATCCTCTCTCCCACTCACCCTCCTCATCCCCTTCCCCTTCTTTTTCGTATCTGGCATTCGCGCCTGCCTTGGACTAATGTGGGAGGAAGAGACGGGAGAAAGGAAATCAGGCACGGAAAAAAAGGAAGAACAGAGAAGAAAGTAGAAGAGAAAAGAAAAGAAGAGAAGAACAGAGAAGAAAAGGGAAGAACAGAGAAGAAAGGAGAAGAAAGGAGAAGAAAGGAGAAAAGAAGAGAAGAGAAGGGAAAAGAGGAGAAGAGAGGAGAGAAGGAAAATAAAAACAACAAGGAAGCCCGGAAAGAATGTGAATTAGTCATACGGGAATTGAATGTAGGTGTAAGAGTGATGAAGTCTGTATGTGCATGCAATGGAGAGTAAATTCAAGCGCGAGGTCCCCCTACCATATCTCTGTGAGGTCTTTCTCCTAGCTTAGCGATCTTCGCCTTGCCTTTCAGGACTTCTCTTCCCACTATGGTCTGGTCTTCGTAGTCGAATTCCACGTAGTCTTCTCCGGGGGAGGTGAGGGAGGAGGAAGAGGATGATGACACCGAGGAGGAGCGGAACGACGGTGGGAAGGACTCCGAGATGGAGGTGGAGAAAGAGAGAGACTCCTTTGCTCTTAGGGTCGATGTTCGAACAACAGACTTTGACTCCGTGAGAGACGATGACAGGGAGGGGGAGAAAGAGGCAGAGGGGGAGAAGGTTGAGGAGGAGTAAGCAGAGGATGAGGAAGAAGAGGCTCTAGAAGACAACCCTCTAGCCGTCTTTGACCCGTCCCTTGGTTCCCCGCTGCCTTTCTCTCTTCCCTCTTTCCTTGCAGTTTTTACGTCACCGCTCTTCGTGACGATGACTGACCCTCTCCTGCCAGAGGCAAGGGCCATGCCAGAGGGACCTACGATGCTCTTTCTCCCACTGACCCCATTCACCACTCCGACCTCCACTGCTCGCTTGAACCTCTGTCCACTCGATAGTCTCTTCTGGTCTATGATGCTCTCTTGTTCCTTTCGCTCTCTCTTCTCCCTCTCTTCCTTCTGCTTCTCCGTCTCAACCCCTGTCTTCGCCCCGCTCCTCACACCAGCATATCCATCGTTGAAGACGGGGCTAACCATGAAGCTCCTGCTCCCTCCCCCTAGGGTCTGCGAGGAGAGAAGAGAAATGAACTCGTCCTGTACGAAGTCAAAGCGGACATCTCTGAGGCAGTCAGAAACACAGAAGGAGTGGCCGGAGGTGAGAGACTGAGAGATGAGGGACGAAGAGGTCAAGGGCACGGAAATATAGGGGATAGATGACGTAGAGGCGGAAGTGGAGGAGGAAGAAGAGGAAGAGGAGTAAGGGTCGGGATTCGCATCCTTCTTCGCAGCGGAAGAGGAGCTGGAGGAAGAGGAAGAGGAGGAGTTGGAGGAGGAAGGCGAAGAGGAGGAGTTGGAAGAAGCTTTGGAGGGAATAAAGACAGAGACGGAGTCATTGGTAACAGTGACTTGTTTCAGGATGGGGTTAATTTTCTCCCTATTATCTTCTGCTATCAGTCCTCCTTTGACCGCAGACCCATCCCCGACCCTCCCCCTTTCTCCTGCTTCGAATTCTCCGTTTCCTCCACCTCCCACTCTGACCGCTTTCCCCTCCCTCGCCTTCGCCTTCGCTTTCGTCTTTCCCTTCCGCTGCGACGCGAACTCAGGCTGACTGAGAGTGACGAACTGCTGACAAGATTGTGCCACAAGGCAAAGACTGGTGCGCTCGACGTCAACAGAAAAGAGCGCAACGTAGGTAGAGTCTGTAAACTCCCTTACCCTCTCCATCACTGTTCCCATGAACTTGTACATATCGATTGTAGACATCAACATGTGCGAACAGGAAAACAACAAGTCAGTCTTCCTCCTCTCGTGCTCCGCCGCCATTCTGATTTCGTTAATCCACAGAGAGTAGGAGAGGGAGTGGGAGATCTCGGTGAGCATGAACTCATGGGAGAAGGAGAAGGGAGACGCATCGACAATCCTCATCACTTCCAACACTCCATACACCTCTCTAGAAGGCGAGAACAGGGGGACACAGATCACGGACTTAGGAGAGGGAGAAGACCATAATTCGAAAACGCTCACCTCCTCTCTCTTCCTTCTGCGCCCTCTCGCCTCGCCCTCTCCCTCTCCCTCTCCCTCTCCATCGCCCTCTACATCTGCATCCTTCCTCATTTCCCACTTCTCCTTCCTCTTCGTACTTGCTTCTCCACTACTTGTCCTCATCCCTTGCCCTGGCTCCCTGCCCCCCTCTCTTCCCATCTCACCCTTCGCCTCCGCCTTTCCCTCCCTTCTGTACTTGTTAGGGTTTTGGTCAACCCTT
This sequence comes from Drosophila quasianomalipes, assembly GCA_035043665.1. Classification (NCBI taxonomy): domain Eukaryota; kingdom Metazoa; phylum Arthropoda; class Insecta; order Diptera; family Drosophilidae; genus Drosophila; species Drosophila quasianomalipes. The sequence continues at coordinate 5,237 of JAWNMU010000564.1, read as the reverse complement.
GTATCCCCCATCATGTTTCTCAGTCTAATTCGCATGTTTTGACCCATGAGCGCACACATTCCAACAACTCCAGTCCCCACCTTGACTTCATGCACACTTACCAGTGCAGTTCCAGCCTTAGTGTATAGCTTATTTTCCCTTTTATCAAGCAAATAGACGGTTGCACAATCACAGTCGAGGAGAGAGCGGGCGAGATCGCAGACTCTGACGAGGAGTTGGTTGTATTTAATAAGGGGGATTATGGATTGAATGTGGTGGAGGAAGAGGTAGGAGGAGGGAGAAAGATTGACATGGGGGAGAGGAGGAGGGTTGGGAGGGGGTTCAGAGCGAGAAGAGGAGGAAAAGGGAGGGATGTGGGACGAGGAAGAAGGAGAGAAGGGAGAGAAGGGGGATGAGGCAGAAAAGGGGGTTGAGAAGGGAGCCGAGGAGGAGGAAGAGGAGGAGGAGAAGGAGGAGGAAGGGAGGGAAGGCGGAGTGACCGGAGCGTATGTTGCATGGGCGAATATATTCTTGACTGGGGGAGAGTTCACCGATAGCGGAACGCCAGCAAAGGGAGAGGAGGGAGAGTATAGGGTGGAGGAAGAGGAAGAGGAGGAGGAGGGGTAGGGAAGGGAGGAGGAAAAGGAGGAGGGAGGAGACGGGAAGTGGTCTCGTTTATTCGTGAACGTGAGGAGAGAGGGAGGCAGTGAGAGGGAGGTGGAGTTGAGGGGGAAAAGTAGTAATTCATATTTCCCAATTCATGAGGATCCGAGTAGAGATGTCCGAATGTGCGCTGTGCATCGTGATTTCCAAACGACGGTTGCTCTTCCGACGAATAACTGACCTGAAATACCCCTCTCACTGAGTAGAAAGGTCCATCGCAGAGGATTGGATCTTCTGCGACCTCACTCACACTCACTCCACCATTCAAATACTCATTCCTTGCGCTCCCACTCCCATTCGCCTTCCCCATCCTCTCTTTGCCATTTCCTCCCTTGACTCCCTTCCATTCCCCGTCCCTCCCCCTTCTCTTCTCGTCTTCTACCCCAACACACGCATCTACTATCATTGGGGGATCGCACATATCAGAGCAATTCTCCAGTCCAACCTCTGCCTCCACCCCGCTCTCTCTCTCCCTCCCCCTCCACTCCATCTGTCTCTTTGTCTTTCTTCGCTCTCTCTGTAAATATCTCCACCTTCGTCTTCTCCATAAATATCTTCTTCCCGATAGTCTTGTGCAACGTACATTCCAAGATCAGGATCTGGGAAGAGGAAACATAGGGAAAAGAAATACGTTCACTCGCTCCTCCCCCTCACCTCCGTCCCCTCTTCTTCCTGCTGCTGCTGCTGCTGCTCCTCCTCCTCCTCCTACCCCTCCTCCTCCTACACCCCCTCCTCTTCCATTCGCCTGCATTGGAGTTCGAAACATCTTCGCTTGCTCTTCTCCCCACCCCACCACTGGTAATTCCACTCGTCCCACTCCTCCTGCTCTTCCCAACACTTCATATTGAGAACCAAGGGAGGAGGAGACCGGTGCGGAGGGTAAGAAGGGGAAAGAAGAGGTGGAGGGATGGGAAGAAAGAGAAGAGGAGGAGGGTAAGGGGCAGTGGAAAACGCCGGAAGATTCGTTCCCCTCTCTTCCCCCGTTGTCTCCCCCTCTCTCCCTTCGCTTCCCCTGCTCCGTCTCCCCTCCTTTCTTTTCCTCCTTCACCAACCTCCAAGTACTCCTCATACTCTGCGTACACACCATCTTCATCCCTCTCTCTTTCCCTTTCCCTTTCTCTTTCTCTCTGCCTCTCTATCTCCCTCTGCTTCATCCTCTTCTCTTCCTCTGCGACTCTCTCCTCCATCCTGCCTCCTCTTCTAATCAACCTCAGAACATCTTCTCCCACCCTCCCTGTCTTGAGCTCTTCAATTTCCCTCAGCGCCTGTTCCATCTCTCCCTCTATCTGGACAGCTTCTTGTACATTGAAGAGGGGGACTGCTCCTTCCCCTCGAACTCCCTCTTGCTTCTCTATCAAATCTTGAATTACCCTTAGCTCGTCTGTCTGCCCCTCCACCGCTTTCTCCCTAGCCGACGCTACCCTTCTCGTTAAGAGCGATGAAGAGTCGTATACTCCTGCTAATTCCCCCTTCCCAGTCCCCTTGGAGACGTTGCTTCCTCTCACTTGACTCCCGTACTGCTGCCTAGTCCCTTCTCCCTCCGTCTGCCTCTTCTGCAACGCACCAGGAGCGTTGGATCCGTACATTGGAGGAAACAAATTAAGCTCACCTGACATGCTCAACGCATTCTTTCTTCCAACTTTCTTGTCATTCTGCAGAATGAGACCATGGGAGATACACACATGCAGGCACAATTTGATTGAAGATTGTTCAAGATAGACGCATGTCACTCCCACAAAATACTCTAGGCCCACCACTCAACATTATGTTGAGCCTCCAAAGCTACACACATATAAGTTATACAGTGTATTCAGCTAGTATATATACATATGTACCTCAACAATTTCGCAAAGTAATTGGTACCTTCTTCTCAACAAGATTGGCAAACCCTCTATTTGCAGATACAGATTTCATCAACTACGTGGGCGAGGGCAGTCTCAATACTTTTGCTTCTCCTTCTGGTTTAATACTCTAAGACACAATTTAACACCCAGATGGGATTACTAATTTGAGAATACGTTATCCAGAGTAATAAAAAACACTCTTATATTCTTTCTTCTTCAACCGTTTCTATTTCCCAATTTGACTGGAACAAATTGGGAGGGAGAATTCAAGGACAATGAATCATTTTAACCACATACATTATATTGCTCATTATATGTGCACCCTCTGGGACTACTAATACTAAACTCATCGGTATCCTCTTGTATGTTTTTATTGAAAATACTTACACTTGTTTAAACGTGGAGCAGAACAAACACTAGAAGGCTGCTCTTTCTCACTTGCCAGAAGTAAGACGTTTATTTCTTCTACCAATGAGTGGCAAAGACAGCTTTAACAACAATGACATTAAAAACAGCCAGCGATTTCAAACTATTCCTGAACAGCAGTCGTACGAGAGTACGTCTAGCACGAGTTTGAACAGTGGGAGCGAGGACGATTTCAACACGCTAAGTAGTCTAATAGTGAGTGGAAAAGAAAACAGCAGAACCACACAGGATCCATCGTCTGCCAACCCCCTTCTCTGACCACAGCCTCTGGGACTACCAGCAATCATTCGAATGCATTTTCTTCCTACTCGAGCTACATGGATGAAGTGGATCTGTCGAATTTACAGGAGAACATGAGTTTGGAGGAGGAGGTGGCAGTACATATTACATCATCCCCCTTTGCATCAATGCTCTCTACAACGCTAGGTACAACCTCATAGAGCTTCAGCACCGCCTGGATCAATACGTGAACACGTTATCGTTCACAAAGAGAAAGATAAAGTACTTCAAAGACCAGAATAGAGAGCTGGAGATGGTCTTGGGAAAGGCTAGAGAGGGAAAAGAGGGGGCGGAGGGGAAGGAGGGGAAAGAGGGGGGAGCACGCAATGAGGATGATCCGGATGGGAGCGGTGGGAAGGATTCGGAGGGTGGAAACGAAGATTTACCTGCAGTGATTTCCGAGGAAGTTGCTAAAGGAGAAACAAAATAAGATGATCGAGGAGGCACAGCTAGAGAAGGATCAGGTACTGACTAGCCACATACTCTTTGTTTTATTCACTAAATGCGCACTACTTTGATTTGCTGCATACTTAATAGACAGCCACAGCCACGCAATGAGTGGTTGTTGAACTGCATTTGAAGTCATGCGACGTTCAACTACTCTTGCGTCTTGCGTCGGAAGGATCTTCACTGCGATCATCAGCAGAGATGTGCATCAGCACAGACCATTCAAATTGAGACTTTCTAACACTGCTGTCTCTATTGCACATATTTTTCATTCTCTCTCTCTCTCCCTACTCTATCTTTTTATCATTTTCTTTGTCTCCTTCCGTTTCTTTTCTAATGATATGCCCTCTCTCCCCTCTCTCCCCTCTCTCCCCTCTCTCCCCTCTCCCCTCTCTCCCCTCTCTCCCCTCTCTCCCCTCTCTTTCCTCTTCATCATCTTTTTTATCATCCTTGATTTCATCCCACACCCTTGTTGTCTCTCTTCCTTCCCCGTCCTTCCTCTTCCTTCCTCTTCTTCTCATTCACGCCTTCCCTCTTCCTCTTTCCCTCCTCACTCTCCCTTCTTCTTTCTCTATCCTTCCCCTCCCTCCTCCCTCTCCTCCCCTTGCATTCAATAACTCATTCCTTGCCTGTTCTTCCCGCTCCTTTTGTTTTGTTCTAGCTAACCTATTTCTTCGACTCCACAGTTGATAAATTTAACTTTGTTTTCTCCTACTGTTTAGAAAATCAATCGTCTCTCGTTCCTTCCTCTTCCTCTTCATCCTCTTCCCCTTCCTCTTCCTCTTCATCCTCTTCCCCTTTTCCTCTTCTTCTTCTTCTTCCTCCTCGTCGCTCTCCTTCTCATCCTCCTCTTCCTCCTCTCCGTTCGAACTAGATGACGAGGTGCAGTTTAAATCGATAAGGGAAATTGAGGAGGAGGAGGAAAGGAAGAAGAGGAGAGCGCCGGAGAGAAGAGTGGTGAGGGAAGGAGGGCAGGCAGGAGAGAGAAGAGTCAGCTTGAGGAGGGAGAAGAAGAGGAGAACACGAAGAAGGACAAGGAAGAGAGAGGAAGGGAAGAGAAGAGAAGGAGGGAAAGGATATCGCATCTATTTCTAACAGCCTTCGCTACACTTCATCTTCCTTTTCCTCCGCATCCTCATCTCGTCCCCCCCCTCTCTTTCCTCCCCCTCTCTCTCCTCCCTCCTCCCCCTCCTCAACCTCTCCCTCGACCCTTTTTTATCTAAGAGTCGTTGCAGCGAGAACATCACCGTCGTAATCAAACATCCGCGCTCTACGCCCTCTCCTCCATCTCTCCCCCTCTGTCTTCCTCTCCCTCTCTCTCTTCCTCTCCCTCTCTCTCTCCTTCTCCCGCTCCCTACTCCCCTCTCTCCCCCTCTCTCTCATCCTCCATCTCGCTCCCACCCTGGTCCTACCCCCTTCCTCTTCCTCGTCCTCCTCTTCCTCCTTCTCTTCTTCCTCTTCGTCCTCCTACTCGCCCTCTGCTCCTTCCTCTTCCATTCCTTCCCTCCCTCCCCCGCCCTCATTAGTTAGAAGAAAGGTGGAGGAGGAAGGCAGATCGGCTGATACCACTGGAGTCGTTAACCGCAGGAACAATAGAGT
>JAWNMU010000563.1:0-16414 GCA_035043665.1 Drosophila quasianomalipes | reverse complement strand
TAGTGAAAGAATATATAATATAGTTTTCTAGCGACATTGTCTAGTGGATGATGATATTTGGATATAGACCAAAGCCTCATTGATTCGTCAAGAGATGGCATACTTGATTTGAAAGGGGATGGCATTTTGTATGCATTCCAACAGATAGGGACCACTTCAGAGTTTGTCCGTTTATTTGCATCTACCTAACCGTCGAGTGTGGCCTCTTGTTAGTTGCTTTCAGAATGCGAGCTTGTGCTCATCGAAAAAAATTACAAGCAGAATAAACATAACTGCAAAGCTGAAGCATTATTATTTGATGGTTTTCTGTATATATATATATATACAAGTATATGCCGTTCTCTTATTAAAAAACAACAGACTATGGGCCCAGACACAAAATATAACAGTTAAATAATTATTGTTTTGCATATAATGGAAAAGATAAACACAATATAAGATAAATAAATACTCAATCTGAAATTCGCATTATATCACTTTTAGACGAAAAAGAATTACTAAACGTCATTGGTAAAGAACCAGAAAAAATTACAGAGCGTAAGAGTTTAGCATCACAACTTTCTATGCAAAAGCAATGTTGGAATTAAAGTTAAATTAATTAGTTTAAATTCTTTGACGACTAAACAAAAGAGCTAGTAGCATCATCAAAGTGTCTCACGTACTTTTGACTCTTCCTTCTGGCATTTGTAAAAGCTCGACTTCTTGACCATGAAATTTTGTTGAAATATGTTGGTAGAGACAAAAGTATCAAAGTATTACACGCTGTCCGTCATAAAGATGAAAGGAAAACATAATGAAAGTAAATTACAAAAATACCAAATGAAATTAAAAATAAATTTAAGTCAAAACTACTATGTGGTAAATTGGGTCATATTAAGAAAGATTGTTTAATTTTCAAAAGAATTATGTGTAATACAATTTCAAGTGATCATGCAGATTCAATAAGCAACTAATCAGCCACAACGTAGTTTTGCATTTATGGTGAGGTTAATGGAAGATACAAATAAACTAAGCGTGGTTTTGTATATCTTTGATCAGGATCACATCATCAACGATATTGTTTTATTTACTGGTTATGTCAACTTGTAAATACCAGTTGAAATTGCGATAGCGAAAAATGTGGAATTTATTTGTGCTACTGTAATGGAAATAGTACAGATTATCAGCTCTGGTAATGAAATTCCTCTAGAGAATATACTATTCAGCTAGGACATTCCTCATAATCGGATACCCGTGAAGAGGAGGTGTAAAGGCTACTAAAAATGGTTAGCGCATATGAATCATAAGGCATATGTATAGATCAATATACACATTACTGTGTGATCTACTTAAAAAGTTACAACTCCAACGTATTCTCTACCTTTAACATTTTGCTGATTTTGTGATTTGAAAGACGTTTTTTCAAAGGAAGTCGAGAATTCTAAAAGACAAGGAAGAGAACATTCATCTAGTGACACGCGTGATTTTGCTTAGAAAACGTATCAGATATAATTTCACGGTTCCACACACTCCGCAGGTAACTGGACTATATGATCGTATGATCAATACTGTAACTGAATAGACTCAGTCTTTGAACACTGAGAAAATTGGGTAACAAAGCTGTTCTAATAGAAACAGCTTTATTAGACAGGTTTCCAAATAAGGATACCAAAATTTCAGCCGCTGCTGAGGCTCAGTGACGGCGAGGGTCCAGGCGAAAAGGGGGCAGGAAGCTTGGACCTCCGCGCGAGCCATCGCGTGCAGCGGCCATAAAGCCTAGCTCGCCAACATCCACCGAGCCTCGACTGTCGTATGCGGATATGGCAAAGAAGGTAAAAGTGGCCGTGTTGCCTGTGAATTTCCCACAGGTCATGCTCAGTCGCGCAGACTTGTCTGTGTTGGAGGAGGCCATCATTGCCGAAGTTATCACGTCTGGTGGGGACATTGCGGTCTCATTCGCGGGCATTCATTTCCGGGTTGGTTTCATAGTCATTGGCCTCAGCCGATTGGCTGAGGACCACATCGTAGCGGCTAAAATCATGGAAGGGTGTGCCCCTTGAATAGTTCCCCTAAGGAACTAGAACAGGATCGAGACCGACACATGGAAGGTGATTTCCAGGAGGAACGAGGGTGGAGGAGCCCTCCTGGTCATTGGGATAGATGAACTATCCAAGGACATAATTGTGGAGAAGGGACACCAAATCTCCTTCCGTTACGGGACCATCCCCGTAAGCGGATTAAAAAGGACAAAGGCAATAGACACTCTTGTAATCGGTGATATTGTAGAAATTAAGTTCGCTAATAGAGTACCAGCTGATATCCGAATTTTAGAGTCCCACGGACTTAAAGTGGACAATTCATCACTTACAGGCGAGTCGGATCCTTAGATACGATCTACAGAATTTACGCGTGACAATCCACTAGAGACAAAAAGTTGGCAATTTTCTCAACAAATGTACTTTAGGGAAAGTGCCGAGGAGTTGTCATTGCAACTGGAGATAGAAGTGTTATGGGTCGCATTACGAATACAACTGCTGGATTAGACCAGGTATAGTAACCTGTCTCTCGAAAAATAGAGCACTATATTAGAATCATTACTATATTTGCAATAATTCTGGGCTGCACTTTTTGTAATTACTATGATTCTTGGATATGCTTTCCTTGATGCATAGCTAACGCACCGGAAGTACTATTATCTACCGTAACCGTATGCTTGACACATACGGCTAAACGAATGGCTTATAGAAATTGTCTTGTAAAGAATTTGAAGGCCGTCGAAACATTGGGTACAACATCAACAATTTGTTCAGATAAGACTGGAACGCTAACTCAGAACCGCATGACCGTGGCCCATTTATGGTATGACCAACTCCAACACCACAGAATCGTTTAAAGGATCAGAATTCAATAAAGAAGATAAGTCATTTAATGCGCTTTTGTTATGCGCTATCTTGTGTAAGTCTGCTGACTTCAAAGGTGGTCAAGAAAATGTGCATCCATTAACGAAATATGTCAATGATTCTGCATCAGAAGCAGCTCTTCTTAAATTTGCTGAAATTGTTTATGGTGGCATAGGACCCGTCGTCGCAGAAATACCATTCAACTCAACTTATAAGTTCCTGGTGTCAATTCATACGTATAATAAAGGCGATGCCTCTTACAAAGTAGAAATGAGAGGAGCTCCAGAGCGCATTTGGGACCGATGCAACACAATAATAATCAATGGCGAAACCATGCCTCTTACTTCAAGCTTGAAAGATCAGTTTGAGAATGCATATTTAGATATGGGTGGAATGGGTGAACGAGTACTGGGATTTGCCAACCTAATTCTGCCGATAAATGAATATACGCCATCTTATGTGTTTAGCACAGAGCCACACAACTTTCTATTAACAAATCTTCGATTTGTGGGGTTAATTTCATTAATTGACCCACCACGTGCAGCGGTCCCTGATGCAGTCGCTAAATGTCGCAAAACAGGTGTTTGTGTGATAATGGTTACGGGGATCATCAAATCTCCGCAAAAGCTATTGCCCGAAGTGTTGGAATAATAACGACCTACTGTGGAGAACATTGCCCCGAAACGCAACATTCCCATCAGTGAGGTAGACCCACGGCAGGCTAATGCGATTGTTGTACATGGCGGAGAGTAGCGTGAAATGAAAGCAGAAGATCTTGATGCAATTATTTACTATCATAACGATATTGTGTTTGCGCGCACTTCGCCATAACAAAAATTAATCTTTGTGGATGCCTGTCAAAGATGCGGTGATATTGTGGCAGTAACAGGCGATGGTGTCAACGACTCACCGGCATTGAAACGTGCTGATAGTGGGTTAGCTATGGGGATTACAGGATCAGATGTTTCTAAGCAGGCTGCCGATATGATTTTACTAGATGACAATTCCGCGTCAATTATAATTTCGCCTCAATTATAGCTTTTGAAGAAGGTCGTGTAATATTTGATAATTTAAAAGGTCCATTGCTTATACTGTCACCTCAAATCTACCAGAGATTACACCGTTTTTATTATTTGTGATGTTTGACATTCCTTTAGCTCTAGGCACCATCGCAATTATGTGTATTGACATCGGTACAATTTCTATGAGGATCAAAATTTTGAGCACATTTTACTGCCGAACACATTTATTATACATTTCGAAGCTTTTTATTACATTAATATACTTTATAAGAAGCATGTCTTTTGTTAAGAAATGAGTTCTGAGAACTTTGAAATTTAAAATTTAATGACAATATTGGCTTGTGTATAAAATTGTAATCGTTCAATACAGTTTTGTAATCGCAGTAAAGGGACATTCACTTTGGCCTGCCGCATTCGCTAAAAACATTTAACCAAAACAACTAATATTTTAATAATTTTGTAACCACAGCCCACAAAATGTATGCTGCAAATCTAAAAGAGGGTATCATTGTCTCGACATACAAAATTCTTTGTTTCTCGACGGTCATACATATACGCATACATACAAAGATTGGTTTCAACGGGATCATGTCACAGTGCGTAGACGACTGTTCTAACAAAAAATTTGGTATGTCGAGACAATGATACCCCTTTTAAGATTTCTACTAGATAGTGTCGTTAGAAAACAGAATTGTAGTAGATTTAAATACATTGGATTAGATTTCCTTCCCGTGAGTTTAACTTTTGATCAGTTTTGTGGCTGTCGAATAATTAAATTTTTATTAACGCATATTTTAAGAATTCATGAGAAAGAATAACTCATAGTTGTAAGCTAAAATTACCATTTGTATGTAGTTTTCTAGCGACATTGTCTAGTGGATGATGATATTTGGATATAGACTAAAGCCTCATTGATTCGTCAAGAGATGGCATACTTGATTTGAAAGGAGATGGCATTTTGTATGCATTCCAACAGATAGGGACAACTTTAGAGTTTGTCCGTTTATTTGCATCTACCCAACCGTCGAGTGTGGCCTCTTGTTAGTTGCTTTCAGAATGCGAGCTTGTGCTCATCGAAAAAAATTACAAGCAGAATAAACATAACTGCAAAGCTGAAGCATTATTATTTGATGGTATTTATTATTATATATATATATATATATATATAAGTATATGCCGTTCTCTTATTAAAAAACAACAGGCTATGGGCCCAGACACAAAATATAACAGTTAAATAATTATTGTTTTGCATATAACGGAAATAATCTGAAATTCGCATTATATCACTTTTAGACGAAAAAGAATTACTAAACGTCATTGGTAAAGAACCAGAAAAAATTACAGAGCGTAAGAGTTTAGCATCACAACTTTCTATGCGAAAGCAATGCTGGAATTAAAATTAAATTAATTAGTTCAAATTCTTTGACGACTAATCAAAAGAGCTAGTAGCATCATCAAAGTGTCTCACGTACTCTTGTCTTTTCCTTCTGGCATTTGTAAAAGCTCGTCTTGTTGACCATGAAATTTTGTTGAAATATGTTGGTAGAGACAAAAGTATCAAAGTATTAGATGAAAATAAAGCATAATGAAAGCAAATTACAAAAATACCAAATGAAATTTAAAAATAAATTTAAGTCAAAACTACTATGTGGTAAATTGGGTCATATTAAGAAAGATTGTTTAATTTTCAAAAGAATTATGTGTAATACAATTTCAAGTGATATGCAGATTCAATAAGCAACTAATCAGCCACAACCTAGTTTTGCATTTATGGTGAGGTAATGGAAGATACAAATAAACTAAGCGTGGTTTTGTATATCTTTGATCAGGATCACATCATCAACGATATTGTTTTATTTACTGGCTATGTCAACTTGTAAATACCAGTTGAAATTGCGATAGCGAAAAATGTAGAATTTATTTGTGCTACTGTAATGGAAATAGTACAGATTATCAGCTCTGGTAATGAAATTCCTCTAGAGAATATACTATTCAGCTAGGACATTCCTCATAATCGGATACCCGTGAAGAGGAAAAAGTTACAACTCCAACGTATTCTCTACCTTTAAACATTTTGTTGATTTTAGTGATTTTAAAAGACTTGTTTTCAAAGGAAAGTCGAGAATCTCTAAATAGACAATGGAAGAGAACATTTATCTAATGAGACGCGTGTATTTTGCTTCCAAAACGGTATAAGATATAATTTAACGGTTCCACACACTCCACAATTAAATGGAGTATATGAGCGTATGACCAATACTGTAACTGAATAGACTCGGCCTTTGATTAATTGAGCAAATTTGGGTAAGCAAAGCTGTTCTAATAGAAATAGCTTTATTAGACAGGTTTCCAAATATAGGATTCTAAAATTTCAGAAAAACATCCTATGAAATGTGGCACAATAAAAAGCATGTATTAAAATAGAAATAAGTCTCGTGTGGTAGACCACCATCCACACCGTGCTGCTCCGGCACTAATTAGGACAGTGCGGCAGGCACAGCAAACTCCGGCTTCAAGGCGTGGGAGAGTGGTTGGAGCATCCCGACCACCGCGCCCAGCACCGAACGCTGCGAGGCAAGGCGCACTGCGCCCGAAGAGAAAGGATGAGTTCCTGCCACCGAGGAGTCAACTCGGTGTGCTGGATGATCCGAACCGGCGAAACCTCCGCGGGTCGAGGGACAAATGATACCTTCGGTACCTCCAGCAACGACTTATCCCTGAAGCAGCCCTGAAAAAGGCCACAGAGCCCAGGGAAGCAGCTACAGCATCGGCGCCAGCTCCAAGGAGACGCAGCAGCAGTCTCACACCACCGGTGGGCACCCCCAAGAGAGTGTGCCCGGGGGTCAGGCGAAAAGGGGGCAGGAAGCTTGGACCTCCGCGCGAGCACATCACGTGCAGCGGTCATAAAGCCCATAAAGCTCGTCAATACCCACCGAACCTCGACTGTCGTATGCGGATATGGCAAAGAAGGTAAAAGTGGCCGTGTTGCCTGTGAATTTCCCACAGGTCATGCTCAGTCGCGCAGACTTGTCTGTGTTGGAGGAGGCCATCATTGCCGAAGTTATCACGTCTGGTGGGGACATTGCGGTCTCATTCGCGGGCATTCATTTCCGGGTTGGTTTCATAGTCGTTGGCCTCAGCCGATTGGCTGAGGACCACAGCGTAGCGGCTAAAATCATGGAAGGGTGTGCCCCTTGAATAGTTCCGCTAAGGAACTAGAACAGGATCGAGACCGACACATGGAAGGTGATTTCCAGGAGGAACGATAGTGGAGGAGCCCTCCTGGTCATTGGAATAGATGAGCTATCCAAAGACATTATTGTGGAGAAGGGACACCAAATCTCCTTCCGTTACGGGACCATCCCGGTAAGCGGATTAAAAAGGACAAAGGCAATAGAAACTCTTGTAATCGGTGATATTGTAGAAATTAAGTTCGCAAATAGAGTACCAGCTGATATCCGAATTTTAGAGTGACAATCCACTAGAGACAAAAAGTTGGCAATTTTCTTAACAAATGTACTTTAGGGAAAGTGCCGAGGAGTTGTCATTGCAACTGGAAATATAAGTGTTGTAGGTCGCATTACGAATATACCTGCTGGATTAGACCAGGCATAGTAACATGTCTCTCGAAAAATAGAGCACTATATTAGAATCATTACTATATTTGGAATAATTCGGGGCTGCACTTTTTGGTAATTACTATGATTCTTGGATATGCTTTCCTTGATGCAGCAATATTTCTAATTGGTATTATTGTAGCTAACGCACCGGAAGTACTATTATCTACCGTAACCGTATGCTTGACACATACGGCTAAACGAATGGCTTATAGAAATTGTCTTGTAAAGAATTTGAAGGCCGTCGAAACATTGGGTACAACATCAACATTTTTTCAGATAAGACTGGAACCTAATCAGAACCGCATGACCGTGGCCCATTTATGGTATGACCAATTCCAACACCACAGAATCGTTCAAAGGATCAGAATTCAATAAAGAAGATAAGTCATTTAATGCGCTTTTATTATGCGCTATCTTGTGTAAGTCTGCTGACTTCAAAGGTGGTCAAGAAAATGTGCACCCATTAACGAAATATGTCAATGATTCTGCATCAGAAGCAACTCTTCTTAAATTTACTGAAATTGTTTATGGTGGCATAGGACCCGTGAAATACCATTCAACTCTACTTATAAGTTCCTGGTGTCAATTCATACGTATAATAAAGGCGATGCCTCTTACAAAGTAGAAATGAGAGGAGCTCCAGAGCGCATTTGGGACCGATGCAACACAATAATAATCAATGGCGAAACCATGCCTCTTACTTCAAGCTTGAAAGATCAGTTTGAGAATGCATATTTAGATACGGGTGGAATGGGTGAACGAGTACTGAGATTTGCCAACCTAATTCTGCCGATAAATGAATATACGCCATCTTATGTGTTTAGCACAGAGCCACACAACTTTCTATTAACAAATCTCCGATTTGAGGGGTTAATTTCATTAATTGACCCACCACGTGCAGCGTTCCCTGATGCAGTAGGTAAATGTCACAAAGCAGGTGTTTGTGTGATAATGGTTACGGGGGATCATCAAATCTCCGCAAAAGCTATTGCCCGAAGTGTTGTAATAATAACGACCTACTGTGGAGAACATTGCCCCGAAACGCAACATTCCCATCAGTGAGGTAGACCCACGGCAGGCTAATGCGATTGTTGTACACGGCGGAGAGTAGCGTGAAATGAAAGCAGAAGATCTTGATGCAATTATTTACTATCATAACGATATTCTGTTTGCGCGCACTTCGCCATAACAAAAATTAATCTTTGTGGATGCCTGCCAAAGATGCGGTGATATTGTGGCAGTAACAGGCGATGGTGTCAACGACTCACCGGCATTGAAACGTGCTGATAGTGGGTTAGCTATGGAGATTAAAGGATAAGATGTTTCTAAGCAGGCTGCCGATATGATTTTACTAGATGACAATATCGCCTCAATTATAATTTCGCCTCAATTATAGCTTTTGAAGAAGGTCGTCTAATATTTGATAATTTAATAAGTCCATTGCTTATTCTGACATCTCAAATCCACCAGAGATTACACCGTTTTTATTTTTGCTTATGTTTGACATTCCCTTAGCTCTAGGCACCATCGTAATTAAGTGTATTGACATCGGTACAATTTCTATGAGGATCAAAATTTTGAGTACATTTTACTGCCGAACACATTTATTATACATTCTCGAAGCTTTTTATTACGTTAATATACTTTATAAGAAGCATGTCTTTTGTTAAGAAATGAGTTCTGAGAACTTTGAAAATTTAAATTTAATGACAATATTGGCTTGTGTATAAAATTGTAATCGTTCAATACAGTTTTGTAATCGCAGTAAAGGGACATTCACTTTGGCCTGCCGCATTCGCTAAAAACATTTAACCAAAACAACTAATATTTTAATAATTTTGTAACCACAGCCCACAAAATGTAGGCTGCAAATCTAAAAGAGGGTATCATTGTCTCGACATACAAAATTCTTTGTTTCACTTTGGCCTGCCGCATTCGCTAAAAACATTTAACCAAACAACTAATATTTTAATAATTTTGTAACCACAGCCCACAAAATGTATGCTGCAAATCTAAAAGAGGGTATCATTGTCTCGACATACAAAATTCTTTGTTTCTCGACGGTCATACATATACGCATACATACAAAGATTGGTTTCAACGGGATCATGTCACAGTGCGTAGACGACTGTTCTAACAAAAGATTTGGTATGTCGAGACAATGATACCCTTTTAAGATTTCTACTAGATAATGTCGTTAGAAAACAGAATTGTAGTAGATTTAAATACATTGGATTAGATTTCCTTTCCGTGAGTTTAACTTTTGATCAGTTTTGTGGCTGTCGATAAATTAAAATATTATTAACGCATATTTTAAGAATTCATGAAAAAGAATATACCTTCATAATTGTTAAGCTAAAATTACCATTTGTATGTAATTTTTAGCGACATTGTCTAGTGGATGATGATATTTGGATATAGACTAAAGCCTCATTGATTCGTCAAGAGATGGCATACTTGATTTGAAAGGAGATGGCATTTTGTATGCATTCCAACAGATAGGGACAACTTTAGAGTTTGTCCGTTTATTTGCATCTACCCAACCGTCGAGTGTGGCCTCTTGTTAGTTGCTTTCAGAATGTGCTCATCGAAAAAAATTACAAGCAGAATAAACATAACTGCGAAGCTGAAGCATTATTATTTATATATATATATATATATATAATATATATATATATATACAAGTATATGCCGTTTATTTGTGCTACTGTAATGGAAATAATACAGATTATCAGCTCTGGTAATGAAATTCGTCTAGAGAATATACTATTCAGCTAGGACATTCCTCATAATCGGATACCCGTCAAGAGGAGGCGTAAAGGCCACTAAAAATGGCTAGCGCATATCAATCATAAGGCATATGTATAGATCAATATACACATTACTGTGTGATCTACTTAAAAAGTTACAACTCCAAGGTATTTTCCGCCTTTAAACATTTTGTTGATTTTAGTGATTTTAAAAGACTTTTTTTCAAAGGAATGTCGAGAATCTCTAAATAGACGATGGAAGAGAACATTCATCTAATGAGACGCGTGTATTTTGCTTAGAAAACTGTATCAGATATAATTTAACGGTTCCACACACTCCACAATTAACTGGAGTATATGAGCGTATGATCAATACTGTAACTGAATAGACTCGGTCTTTGATTAATTGAGAAAAATTGGGTAAGCAAAGCTGTTCTAATAGAAACAGCTTTATTAGACAGGTTTCCAAATATAGGATTCCAAAATTTCAGCCGCTGCTCGAGGCTCAGTGACGGCGAAGGTGGCAGGCGAAAAGGGGGCAGGAAGCTTGGACCTCCGCGCGAGCACATCGCGTGCAGCGGCCATGAAGCCCAGCTCGCCAACACTCCACCGAGCCTCGACTGTCGTATGCGGATATGGCAAGAAAGGTAAAGGTGGCCGTGTTGCCATGTGGATTTCCCACAGGTCATGCTCAGTCACCCAGACTTGTCTGTGTTGGAGGAGGCCATCTTAGCCGAAGTCATCACGTCTGGTGGGGACATTGCGGTCTCATTCGCGGGCATTCATTTCCGGGTTGGTTTCATAGTCATTGGCCTCAGCCGATATGGCTGAGGACCACAGCGTCGCGGCTAAAATCATGGAAGGGTGTGCCCCTTGAATAGTTCCGCTGAGGAACTAGAACAGGATCGAGACCGACACATGGAAGGTGATTTCCAGGAGGAACGAGGGTGGAGGAGCCCTCCTGGTCATTGGGATAGATGAGCTATCCAAAGACATAATTGTGGAGAAGGGGCACCAAATCTCCTTCCGTTACGGGACCATCCCCGTAAGCGGATTAAAAAGGACAAAGGCAATAGACACTCTTGTAATCGGTGATATTGTAGAAATTAAGTTCGCTGATAGAGTACCAGCTGATATCCGAATTTTAGAGTCCCACGGACTTAAAGTGGACAATTCATCACTTACAGGCGAGTCGGATCCTCAGATACGATCTACAGAATTTACGCGTGACAATCCACTAGAGACA
Source organism: Drosophila quasianomalipes (assembly GCA_035043665.1). Lineage (NCBI taxonomy): Eukaryota > Metazoa > Arthropoda > Insecta > Diptera > Drosophilidae > Drosophila > Drosophila quasianomalipes. Next base: position 4,897 of record JAWNMU010000563.1, on the reverse strand, counting down.
AAAAGTTGGCAATTTTCTCAACAAATGTACTTTAGGGAAAGTGCCGAGGAGTTGTCATTGCAACTGGAGATAGAAGTGTTATGGGTCGCATTACGAATACAACTGCTGGATTAGACCAGGTATAGTAACCTGTCTCTCGAAAAATAAAGCACTATATTAGAATCATTACTATATTTGCAATAATTCTGGGCTGCACTTTTTTGTAATTACTATGATTCTTGGATATGCTTTCCTTGATGCAGCTAACGCAGCGGAAGTACTATTATCTACCGTAACCGTATGCTTGACACATACGGCTAAACGAATGGCTTATAGAAATTGTCTTGTAAAGAATTTGAAGGCCGTCGAAACATTGGGTACAACATCAACAATTTGTTCAGATAAGACTGGAACGCTAACTCAGAACCGCATGACCGTGGCCCATTTATGGTATGACCAAGTCCAACACCACAGAATCGTTTAAAGGATCAGAATTCAATAAAGAAGATAAGTCATTTAATGCGCTTTTGTTATGCGCTACCTTGTGTAAGTCTGCTGACTTCAAAGGTAGTCAAGAAAATGTGCATCCATTAAAGAAATATGTCAATGATTCTGCATCAGAAGCAGCTCTTCTTAAATTTGCTGAAATTGTTTATGGTGGCATAGGACCCGTGCGTCGATCACATTTTAAAATCGCAGAAATACCATTCAACTCAACTTATAAGTTCCAAGTGTCAATTCATACGTATAATAAAGGCGATGCCTCTTACAAAGTGGAAATGAGAGGAGCTCCAGAGCGCATTTGGGACCGATGCAACACAATAATAATCAATGGCGAAACCATGCCTCTTACTTCAAGCTTGAAAGATCAGTTTGAGAATGCATATTTAGATATGGGTGGAATGGGTGAACGAGTACTGGGATTTGCCGACTTGATTCTGCCGATAAATGAATATACGCCTTCTTATGTGTTTAGCACAGAGTCACACAACTTTCCATTAACAAATCTTCGATTTGTGGGGTTAATTTCATTAATTGACCCACCACGTGCAGCGGTCCCTGATGCAGTCGCTAAATGTCGCAAAACAGGTGTTTGTGTTATAATGGTTACGGGAATCATCAAATCTCCGCAAAAGCTATTGCCCGAAGTGTTGGAATAATAAGGACATACTGTGGAGAACATTGCCCCGAAACGCAACATTCCCATCAGTGAGGTAGACCCACGTGAGGCTAATGCGATTGTTGTACATGGCGGAGAGTAGCGTGAAATGAAAGCAGAAGATCTTGATGCACTTATTTACTATCATAACGATATTGTGTTTGCGCGCACTTCGCCACAACAAAAATTAATCTTCGTGGAAGCCTGTCAAAGATGCGGTGATATTGTGGCAGTAACAGGCGATGGTGTCAACGACTCACCGGCATTGAAACGTGCTGATAGTGGGTTAGCTATGGGGATTACAGGATCAGATGTTTCTAAGCAGGCTGCCGATATGATTTTACTAGATGACAATTTCGCCTCAATTATAATTTCGCCTCAATTATAGCTTTTGAAGAAGGTCGTCTAATATTTGATAATTAAAAAGTCCATTGCTTATACTGTCACCTCAAATCTACCAGAGATTACACCGTTTTTATTTTTTGTGATGTTTGACATTCCTTTAGCTCTAGGCACCATCGCAATTATGTGTATTGACATCGGTACAATTTCTATGAGGATCAAAATTTTGAGCACATTTTACTGCCGAACACATTTATTATACATATTCGAAGCTTTTTATTACATTAATATACTTTATAAAAAGCATGTCTTTTGTTAAGAAATGAGTTATGAGAATTTTGAAATTTAAAATTTAATGACAATATTGGCTTGTGTATAAAATTGTAATCGTTCAATACATGTAATAGCGACATTCACTTTGGCCTGCCGCATTCGCTAAAAACATTTATCCAAAACAACTAATATTTTACTAATTTTGTAACCACAGCCCACAAAATGTATGGTGCAAATCTAAAGGAAGGTATCATTGTTCTTTGTTTGTTTCTGACGGTCATACATATACGCATACATACAAAGATTTGTTTCAACGGATCATGTCACAGTGCGCAGACGACTGTTCTAACAAAAAATTTGGTATGTCGACACAATGATACCCCTTTTAAGATTTCTACTAGATAATGTCGTTTGAAAACAGAATTGTAGTAGATTTAAATACATTGGATTAGATTTCCTTCCCGTGAGTTTAACTTTTGATCAGTTTTGTGGCTGTCGACTATTAGATTCATGAGAAAGAATTCATGAAGTATACCATTTGTGTAGTTGATGCGCTGTGTGATGATATTTGATATAGACCAAAGCCCATTGATTCGTCAAGAGATGGCATACTTGAGGGGATGGCATTTGTATGCATTCCAACAGATAGGGACCACTTCAGAGTTTGTCCGTTTATTTGAATCTACCTAACCGTCGAGTGTGGCCTCTTGTTAGTTGCTTTCAGAATGCGAGCTTGTGCTCATCGAAAAAATTACAAGCAGAATAAACATAACTGCATAAGCTGATGGTATTCTGATTTGTATAGTATATGTATATATATAAGTATATGCCGTTCTCTTATTAAAAGAACGACATGCTATGGGCCCAGACACAAAATATAACAGTTAAATAATTATTGTTTTGCATATAATGGAAAAGATAAAACACAATATAAGATAAATAAATACTCAATCTGAAATTCGCATTATATCACTTTTAGACGAAAAAGAATTACTAAACGTCATTGGTAAAGAACCAGAAAAAATTACAGAGCGTAAGAGCTTAGCATCACAACTTTCTATGCAAAGCAATGTTGGAATTGCATCACAACTGTGTACTCAAAGTGTCTCACAAGTCACATTTTGACTCTTCCTTCTGGCATTTGTAAAAGCTCGACTTCTTGACCATGAAATTTCGTTGAAATATATTGGTAGAGACAAAAGTATCAAAGTATTACACGCTGTCCGTCATAAAGGTGAAAGGAAAACATAATGAAAGTAAATTACAAAAATACCAAATGAAATTAAAAATAAATTTAAGTCGAAACTACCATGTGGTAAATTGGGTCATATTAAGAAATATTGTTTAATTTTCAAAAGAATTATGTGATCCAATTCCAGGTGATCTTAATGGAGGAAAAGTCATGCAGATTCAATTAGCAACTAATCAGCCACAACGTAGTTTTGCATTTATGGTGAGGTTAATGGATGATACAAATAAACTAAGCGTGGTTTTGTATATCTTTGATCAGGATCACATCATCAACGATATTGTTTTATTTACTGGTTATGTCAACTTGTAAATACCAGTTGAAATTGCGATAGCGAAAAATGTGGAATTTATTTGTGCTACTGTAATGGAAATAGTACAGATTATCAGCTGGTAATACAAATTCTCAGAGAATTCCTATTCGGCTCATATCGTCATAGGATATCTAATAGTATAACATTACAGGGTGATCTACTTAAAATGTTACAACTCCAACGTATTCTCTACCTTTAAACATTTTGTTGATTTTAGTGATTTAAAAGACTTTTTTTCAAAGGAAAGTCGAGAATCTCTAAATAGACAATGGAAGAGAACATTTATCTAATGAGACGCGTGAATTTTGCTTAGAAAACGGTATCAGATATAATTTAACGGTTCCACACACTCCACAATTAACTGGAGTATATGAGCGTATGATCAATACTGTAACTGAATAGACTCGGTCTTTGATTAATTGAGAAAAATTGGGTAAGCAAAGCTGTTCTAATAGAAACAGCTTTATTAGACAGGTTTCCAAATATAGGATTCCAAAATTTCAGCCGCTGCTCGAGGCTCAGTGACGGCGAAGGTGCCAGGCGAAAAGGGGGCAGGAAGCTTGGACCTCCGCGCCGAGCACATCGCGAGCAGCGGCCATAAAGCCCAGCTCGCCCATCCCCGACCTCGACTGTCGTATGCGGATATGGCAAAAGGTAAAAGTGGCCGTGTTGCCTGTGGATATCCCACAGGTCATGCTCAGTCACCCAGACTTGTCTGTGTTGGAGGAGGCCATCATTGCCGAAGTCATCACGTCTGGTGGGGACATTGCGGTCTCATTCGCGGGCATTCATTTCCGGGTTGGTTTCATAGTCATTGGCCTCAGCCGATATAGCTGAGGACCACAGCGTCACGGCTCAAATCATGGAAGGGTGTGCCCCTTGAATAGTTCCGCTGAGGAACTAGAACAGGATCGAGACCGACACATGGAAGGTGATTTCCAGGAGGAACGAGAGTGGAGGAGCCCTCCTGGTCATTGGGATAGATGAACTATCCAAGGACATAATTGTGGAGAAGGGGCACCAAATCTCCTTCCACTACGGGACCATCCCCGTAAGCGGATTAAAAAGGACAAAGGCAATAGACACTTTGTAATCGGTGATATTGTAGAAATTAAGTTCGCTGATAGAGTACCAGCTGATATCCGAATTTTAGAGTCCCACGGACTTAAAGTGGACAATTAATCACTTGACAGGCGAGTCGGATCCTCAGATACCATCTACAGAACTTACGCGTGACTATCCACTAGAGACAAAAAGTTGGCAATTTTCTCAACAAATGTACTTTAGGGAAAGTGCAGAGGATTTGTCATTCTTCGCCACAACAAAGATTAATCTTTGTGAAAGCCTGTCAAAGGTGCGGTAATTTTGTGGCTGTAACAGGCGATGGTGTCAACGACTCACCGGCATTGAAACGTGCTGATAGTAGGTTAGCTATGGGGATTACAGGATCAGATGTTTCTAAGCAGGCAGCCGATATGATTTTACTAGATGACAACTTCGCCTGATTTATAATTTCGCCTCAATTATAGAAAAAGGTCGGCTAAAAATATTTTTATTATATTAATATACTTTATAAGAAGAA
>JAWNMU010000559.1:0-11647 GCA_035043665.1 Drosophila quasianomalipes | reverse complement strand
TATCGCAGTAAAGCGACATCCACTTTGGCCTGCCGCCTTCGCTAAAAACATTTAACCAAAACAACTAATATTTTAATAATTTTGTAACCACAGCCCACAAAATGTGTGGTGTGGCCTCTTGTTAGTTCTTTTCAGAATGCAAGCTTGTGCTCATCGAAAAAAATTACAAGTAAACATAACTGCAAAGCTGAAGCATTATTATTTGATGGTTTTCTGTATGTATATATATATATATATATAATTATATGCCGTTCTCTTATTAAAAAACAACAGGCTATGGGCCCAGACACAAAATATAACAGTTAAATAATTATTGTTTTGCATATAATGGAAAAGATAAAACACAATATAAGATAAATAAATACTCAATCTGAAATACGCATGATATCACTTTTAGACGAAAAAGAATTACTAAACGTCATTGGTAAAGAACCAGAAAAAATTACAGAGCGTAAGAGTTTAGCATCACAACTTTCTATGCGAAAGCAATGTTGGAATTAAAGCTTACATTTCTCTTGTCAAATTAGCTTAAATTCTTTGACGACTACACAAAAGTGCTAGTAGCATCATCAAAGTGTCTCACGTACTTTTGACTCTTCCTTCTGGCATTTGTAAAAGCTCGACTTCTTGACCATGAAATTTGTTGAAATATGTTGGTAGAGACAAAAGTATCAAAGTATTACACGCTGTCCGTCATAAAGATGAAAGGAAAACATAATGAAAAGTAAATTACAGAAATACCAAATGAAATTAAAAATAAATTTAAATTTCAAAACTACTATGTGGTAAATTGGGTCATTTTAAGAAAGATTGTTTAATTTTCAAAATAATTATGTGTAATCCAATTTCAAGCGATCTTAGTGCAGGAAAAGTAATGCAGATTCAATTAGCAACTAATCAGCCACAACCTAGTTTTGCATTTATGGTGAGCTTAATGGAAGATACAAATAAACTAAACTAACAGCTAGGACATTCCTCAAAATCGGATACCCGTGAAGAGGAGGTGTAAAGGCTACTAAAAATGGTTAGCGCAAATGAATCATAAGACATAGTCTAGTTCAATATACACATTACTGTGTGATCTACTTAAAAAGTTACAACTCCAACGTATTCTCTACCTTTAAACATTTCGTTGATTTTAGTGATTTTAAAAGACGTTTTTCAAAGGAAAGTCGAGAATCTCTAAATAGACAACGGAAGAGAACATTTATCTAATGAGACGCGTGTATTGTGCTTAGAAAACGGTATCAGATATAATTTAACGGTTCCACACACTCCACAATTAAGTGGAGTATATGAGCGTATGATCAATACTGTAACTGAATAGACTCGGTCTTTGATTAATTGAGCAAAATTGGGTAAGCAAAGCTTATAAGACTGGTTTTCAAATATAGCATTCCAAAATTTCAGCCGCTGCTCGAGGCTTAGTGACGGCGAAGGTGCTAGGCGAAAAGGGGGCAGGAAGCTTGGACCTCCGCCCGAGCACATCGCGTGCAGCGGCCATAAAGCCCAGCTCGCCAACATCCACCGAACCTCGACTGTCGTATGCGGATATGGCAAAAAAGGTAAAAGTGGCCGTGTTGCCTGTGGATTTCCCACAGGTCATGCTCAGTCACCCAGACTTGTCTGTGTTGGAGGAGGCCATCATAGCCGAAGTCATCACGTCTGGTGGGGACATCGCGGTCTCATTCGCGGGCATTCATTTCCGGGTTAGTTTCCTAATCATTGGCCTCAACCGATTGGCTGAGTACCGCAGCGTCGCGGCTAAATCATGGAAGGGTGTGCCCTTGAATAGTTCCGCTGTGGAACTAGAACAGGATCGAGACCGACACATGAAAGGTGATTTCCAGGAGGAACGATTTAGTAGTTCCGCTGAGGAACTAGAACATAATCGAGACCGACACAGTGAAGGTGATTTCCAGGAGGAACGAGAGTGGAGGAGCCCTCCTGGTCATTGGGGTAGATGAGCTATCCAAAGACATATTGTGGAGAAGGGGCACCAAATCTCCTTCCGTTACGGGACATCCGCGTAAGCGGATTAAAAAGGACAAAGGCAATAGCCACTCTTGTAATCGGTTATATTGTAGAAATTAAGTTCGATAATAGAGTACCAGCTGATATCCGAATTTTAGAGTCTCACAGACTTAAAGTGGACAATTCATCACTTACAGGCGAGTCGGATCCTCAGATACGATCTACAGAATTTACGCGTGACAATCCACTAGAGACAAAAAGTTGGCAATTTTCTCAGCAAATGTACTTTAAAGAAAGTGCCGAGGACTTGTCATTGCAACTGGAGATAGAAGTGTTATGGGTCGCATTACGAATATAACTGCTGGATTAGACTAGGTATAGTAACCTGTCTCTCGAAAAATATAGCACTATATTAGAATCATTACTATATTTGCAATAATTCTGAGCTGCACTTTTTTGTAATTACTATGATTCTTGGATATGCTTTCCTTGATGCAGCAATATTTCTAATTGGCATTATTATAGCTAACGCACCGGAAGTACTATTAGTCTTATAGAAATTGTCTTGTAAAGAATTTGAAGCCGTCGAAACATTGGATACAACATCAACAATTTTTTCAGATAAGACTGGAACGCTAACTCAGAACCGCATGACCGTGGCCCATTTATGATATGACCAAGTCCAACACCACAGAATCGTTTAAGGGATCAGAATTCAATAAAGAAGATAAGTCATTTAATGCGCTTTTGTTATGCGCTACCTTCTGTAAGTGTGCTGACTTCAAAGGTGGTCAAGAAAATGTGCATCCATTAAAGAAATATGTCAATGATTCTGCATCAGAAGCAGCTCTTCTTAAATTTGCTGAAATGGTTTATGGTGTCATAGGACCCGTGCATCGATCACATTTTAAAATCGCAGAAATACCATTCAACTCAACTTATAAGTTCCAAGTGTCAATTCATACGTATAGTAAAGGCGATGACTCTTACAAAGTGGAAATGAGAGGAGCTCCAGAGCGCATTTGGGACCGATGCAACACAATAATAATCAATGGCGAAACCATGCCTCTTACGTCAAGCTTGAAAGATCAGTTTAAGAATGCATATTTAGATATGGGTGGAATGGGTGACCGAGTACTGGGATTTGCCAACTTAATTCTGCCGATAAATGAATATACGCCATCTTATGTGTTTAGCACAGAGTCACACAACTTTCATTAACAAATCTTCGATTTGTGGGGTTAATTTCATTAATTGACCCACCACGTGCAGCGGTCCCTGATGCAGTCGCTAAATGTCGCAAAACAGATGTTTGTGTTATAATGGTTACGGGAATCATCAAATCTGCGCAAAAGCTATTGCCCGAAGTGCTGGAATAATAAGGACATACTGTGGAGAACATTGCCCGAAACGCAACATTCCCATCAGTAAGGTAGACCCACGTGAGGCTAATGCAACTGTTGTACATGGCGGAGAGTAGCGTGAAATGAAAGCAGAAGATCTTGATGCACTTATTTACTATCATAACGATATCGTGTTTGCGCGCACTTTGCCACAACAAAAATTAATCTTTGTGGAAGCCTGTCAAAGATGCGGTGATATTGTGGCAGTAACAGGCGATGGTGTCAACGACTCACCGGCATTGAAACGTGCTGATAGTGGGTTAGCTATGGGGATTACAGGATCAGATGTTTCTAAGCAGGCTGCCGATATGATTTTACTAAATGACAATTTCACCTCATTTTTTAATTTCGCCTCAATTATAGCTTTTGAAGAAGGTCGTCTAATATTTGATAATTTAAAAAGTCCATTGCTTATACTGTCACCTCAAATCTACCAGAGATTACACCGTTTTTATTTTTTGTGATGTTTGACCACCATCGTAATTATGTGTATTGACATCGGTACAATTTCTATGAGGATCAAAATTTTGAGCACATTTTACTGCCGAACACATTTATTATACATATTCGAAGCTTTTATTACATTAATATACTTTATAAGAAGCATGTCTTTTGTTAAGAAATGAGTTATGAGAATTTTGAAATTTAAAATTTAATGACAATATTGGCTTGTGTATAAAATTGTAATCGTTCAATACAGTTTTGTTATCGCAGTTAAGCAACATTCACTTTGGTCATACATATACGCATATATACAAAGATTAGTTTCAACGGGATCATGTCACAGTGCGTAGAAGACTGTTCTAACAAAAAATTTGGTATGTCGACACAATGATACCCCTTTTAAGATTTCTACTAGATAATGTCGTTAGAAAACAGAATTGTAGTAGATTTAATTACATTGGATTAGATTTCCTTAACGGGAGTTTAAATTTTGATCAGTATTGTGGCTGTCAACTAATTAATTTTTTATTAGGGCATATTTTAAGAATTCATGAGAAAGAATATACCTTCATATTTGGTAAGCTAAAATTACCATTTGTATGTAGTTTTCTAGCGACATTGTCTAGTAGATGATGATATTTGGATATAGACCAAAACCTCATTGATTCGTCAAGAGATGGCATACTTGATTTGAAAGGGGATGGCATTTTATATGCATTCCAACAGATAGGGACAACTTCAGAGTTTGTCCGTTTATTTGAATCTACCTAACCGTCGAGTGTGGCCTCTTGTTAGTTGCTTTCAAAATGCGAGTTTGTGCTCATCGAAAAAATTACAAACAGAATAAACATAATTGCAAAGCTGAAGCATTATTATTTGATGGTTTTTTGTGTGTACAGCTTATCAGCTCTGGTAATGAAATTCCTCCCGAGAATATACTATTCAACTATAGATCAATAAACACATTACTTAAATAGTTACAACTCCAAAGTATTCTCTACCTTTAAACACTTTGTTGATTTTGTGATTTTAAAAGACTTTTTTCAAAGGAAAGTCGATAATCTCTAAATAGACAATGGAAGAGAACATTTATCTAATGACACGCGTGTATTTTGCTTAGAAAACGGTATCAGATATAATTAAACGGTTCCACACACTCCACAATTAGTTGGAGTATATGAGCGTATGATCAATACTGTAACTGAATAGACTCGGTCTTTGATTAATTGAGCAAAATTGGGTAAGCAAAGCCGTTCTAATAGAAACAGCTTTATTAGGCAGGTTTCCAAATATAGGATTCCAAAATTTCAGCCGCTGCTCGAGGCTCAGTGACGGCGAAGGTGCCAGGCGAAAAGGTGACAGGAAGCTTGGACCTCCGCGCGAGCACATCGCGTGCAGCGGCCATAAAGCCCAGCTCGCCAACATCCACCGAACCTCGACTGTCGTATGCGGATATGGCAAAAAAGGTAAAAGTGGCCGTGTTGCCTGTGGATTTCCCACAGGACATGCTCAGTCTCCCAGACTTGTCTGTGTTGGAGGAGGCCATCATTGCCGAAGTCATCACGTCTGGTGTGGACATTGCGGTCTCATTCGCGGGCATTCATTTCCGGGTTGGTTTCGTAGTCATTGGCCTCAACCGATTGGCTGAGGACCGCGGCTAAAATCATGGAAGGGTGTGCCCTTGAATAGTTACGCTGAGGAATTAGAACAGGATCGAGACCGACACATGGAAGGTGATTTCCAGGAGGAACGAGGGTGGAGGAGCCCTCCTGGTCATTGGGATAGATGAGCTATCCAAAGACATAATTGTGGAGAAGGGGCACCAGTCTCCTTCCGTTACGGGATCCGCGTAAGCGGATTAAAAAGGACGAAGGCAATAGCCACTCTTGTAATCGGTTATATTGTAGAAATTAAGTTCAATAATAGAGTACCAGCTGATATCCGAATTTTAGAGTCCAACAGACTTAAAGTGGACAATTCATCACTTGCAGGCGAGTCGGATCCTCAGATACGATCTACAGAATTTACGCGTGACAATCCACTAGAGACAAAAAGTTGGCAATTTTCTCAACAAATGTACTTTAAGGAAAGTGCCGAGGAGTTGTCATTGCAAGTGAAGATAGAAGTGTTATGGGCCGCATTACGAATATAACTGCTGGATTAGACCAGGTAAAGTAACCTGTCTCTCGAAAAATAGAGCACTATATTAGAATCATTACTATATTTGCAATAATTTTGGGCTGCACTTTTTGTAATTACTATGATTCTTGGATATGCTTTCCTTGATGCAGCAATATTTCTAATTGGCATTATTATAGCTAACGCACCGGAAGTACTATTATACGTATACTATACGGAGGCTAAGCGATTGGCTTATAGAAATTGCCTTTAAAGAATTTGAAGGCCGTCGAATCATTGGGTACAACATCAACAATTTTTTCAGATAAGACTGGAACGCTAACTCAGAACCGCATGACCGTGGCCCATTTATGATATGACCAAGTCCAACACCACAGAATCGTTTAAGGGATCAGAATTCAATAAAGAAGATAAGTCATTTAATGCGCTTTTGTTATGCGCTACCTTCTGTAAGTGTGCGACTTCAAAGGTGGTCAAGAAATTGCATCCATTAAAGAAATATGTCAATGATTCTGCATCAGAAGCAGCTCTTCTTAAATTTGTGAAATGGTTTATGGTGTCATGGGACCGTGCATCGATCACATTTTAAAATCGCAGAAATACCATTCAACTCAACTTATAGTTCCAAGTGTCAATTCATACGTATAGTAAAGGCGATGACTCTTACAAAGTGGAAATGAGAGGAGCTCCAGAGCGCATTTGGGACCGATGCAACACAATAATAATCAATGGCGAAACCATGCCTCTTACGTCAAGCTTGAAGATCAGTTTAAGAATGCATATTTAGATATGGGTGGAATGGGTGACCGAGTACTGGGATTTGCCAACTTAATTCTGCCGATAAATGAATATACGCCATCTTATGTGTTTAGCACAGAGTCACACAACTTTCATTAACAAATCTTCGATTTGTGGGGTTAATTTCATTAATTGACCCACCACGTGCAGGGGTCCCCGATGCAGTCGCTAAATGTCGCAAAACAGATGTTTGTGTTATAATGGTTACGGGAATCATCAAATCTGGCAAAAAGCTATTGCCGAAGTGCTGGAATAATAAGGACATACTGTGGAGAACATTGCCCCGAAACGCAACATTCCCATCAGTGAGGTAGACCCACGTGAGGCTAATGCAACTGTTGTACATGGCGGAGAGTAGCGTGAAATGAAAGCAGAAGATCTTGATGCACTTATTTACTATCATAACGATATCGTGTTTGCGCGCACTTTGCCACAACAAAAATTAATCTTGTGGAAGCCTGTCAAAGATGCGGTGATATTGTGGCAGTAACAGGCGATGGTGTCAACGACTCACCGGCATTGAAACGTGCTGATAGTGGGTTAGCTATGGGGATTACAGGATCAGATGTTTCTAAGCAGGCTGCCGATATGATTTTACTAAATGACAATTTCACCTCATTTTTAATTTCGCCTCAATTATAGCTTTTGAAGAAGGTCGTCTAATATTTGATAATTTAAAAAGTCCATTGCTTATACTGTCACCTCAAATCTACCAGAGATTACACCGTTTTTATTTTTTGTGATGTTTGACCACCATCGTAATTATGTGTATTGACATCGGTACAATTTCTATGAGGATCAAAATTTTGAGCACATTTTACTGCCGAACACATTTATTTTACATATTCGAAGCTTTTTATTACATTAATATACTTTATAAGAAGCATGTCTTTTGTTAAGAAATGAGTTATGAGAATTTTGAAATTTAAAATTTAATGACAATATTGGCTTGTGTATAAAATTGTAATCGTTCAATACAGTTTTGTTATCGCAGTTAAGCAACATTCACTTTGGTCATACATATACGCATATATACAAAGATTAGTTTCAACGGGATCATGTCACAGTGCGTAGAAGACTGTTCTAACAAAAAATTTGGTATGTCGACACAATGATACCCCTTTTAAGATTTCTACTAGATAATGTCGTTAGAAAACAGAATTGTAGTAGATTTAATTACATTGGATTAGATTTCCTTAACGGGAGTTTAAATTTTGATCAGTATTGTGGCTGTCAACTAATTAATTTTTTATTAGGGCATATTTTAAGAATTCATGAGAAAGAATATACCTTCATATTTGGTAAGCTAAAATTACCATTTGTATGTAGTTTTCTAGCGACATTGTCTAGTAGATGATGATATTTGGATATAGACCAAAACCTCATTGATTCGTCAAGAGATGGCATACTTGATTTGAAAGGGGATGGCATTTTATATGCATTCCAACAGATAGGGACAACTTCAGAGTTTGTCCGTTTATTTGAATCTACCTAACCGTCGAGTGTGGCCTCTTGTTAGTTGCTTTCAAAATGCGAGTTTGTGCTCATCGAAAAAAATTACAAACAGAATAAACATAACTGCAAAGCTGAAGCATTATTATTTGATGGTTTTTTGTGTGTACAGCTTATCAGCTCTGGTAATGAAATTCCTCCCGAGAATATACCATTCAACTATAGATCAATAAACACATTACTTAAATAGTTACAACTCCAACGTATTCTCTACCTTTAAACACTTTGTTGATTTTGTGATTTTAAAAGACGTTTTTTCAAAGGAAAGTCGATAATCTCTAAATAGACAATGGAAGAGAACATTTATCTAATGACACGCGTGTATTTTGCTTAGAAAACGGTATCAGATATAATTAAACGGTTCCACACACTCCACAATTAGTTGGAGTATATGAGCGTGATGATCATACTGTAACTGAATAGACTCGGTCTTTGATTAATTGAGCAAATTGGGTAAGCAAAGCCGTTCTAAGCGAAACAGCTTTTTAGGTAGGTTTCAAATATAGGATTCAAAATTTCAGCCGCTGCTCGAGCTCAGTGACGGCGAAGGTGCGGCGAAAAGGTGACAGGAAGCTTGGACCTCCGCGCGAGCACATCGCGTGCAGCGGCCATAAAGCCCAGCTCGCCAACATCCACCGAACCTCGACTGTCGTATGCGATATGGCAAAAAAGGAAGTGGGCCGTGTTGCCTGTGGATTTCCCACAGGACATGCTCAGTCCAGACTTGTCTGTGTTGGAGGAGGCCATCATAGCCGAAGTCATCACGTCTGGTGTGGACATTGCGGTCTCATTCTCGGACATTCATTTCCGGGTTGGTTTCGTAGTCATTGGCCTCAACCGATTGGCTGAGGACCGCAGCGTCGCGGCTAAAATCATGGAAGGGTGTGCCCTTGAATAGTTCCGCTGAGGAACTAGAACAGGATCGAGACCGACACATGGTGACCAGGATGATTTGTAGTTCCGCTGAGGAACTGATGGAGCACGGATGTCGAGACTCCCTCCTGGTCATTGGGATAGATGAGCTATCCAAAGACATATTGTGGAGAAGGGGCACCAAATCTCCTTCCGTTACGGGACCATCCACGTAAGCGGATTAAAAAGGACAAAGGCAATAGACACTCTTGTAATCGGTTATATTGTAGGAATTAAGTTCGATAATAGAGTACCAGCTGATATCCGAATTTTAGAGTCCCACAGACTTAAAGTGGACAATTCATCACTTACAGGCGAGTCGGATCCTCAGATACGATCTACAGAATTTACGCGTGACAATCCACTAGAGACAAAAAGTTGGCAATTTTCTCAACAAATGTACTTTAAGGAAAGTGCCGAGGAGTTGTCATTGCAACTGGAGATAGAAGTGTTATGGGTCGCATTACGAATATAACTGCTGGATTAGACCAGGTATAGTAACCTGTCTCTCGAAAAATAGAGCACTATATTAGAATCATTACTATATTTGCAATAATTCTGAGCTGCACTTTTTTGTAATTACTATGATTCTTGGATATGCTTTCCTTGATGCAGCAATATTTCTAATTGGCATTATTATAGCTAACGCACCGGAAGTACTATTATACGTATACTATACGAGTAAGCGATTGGCTTATAGAACTTGTAAAGAATTTGAAGGCCGTCGAATCATTGGGTACAACATCAACAATTTTTTCAGATAAGACTGGAACGCTAACTCAGAACCGCATGACCGTGGCCCATTTATGATATGACCAAGTCCAACACCACAGAATCGTTTAAGGGATCAGAATTCAATAAAGAAGATAAGTCATTTAATGCGCTTTTGTTATGCGCTACCTTCTGTAAGTCTGCTGACTTCAAAGGTGGTCAAGAAAATGTGCATCCATTAAAGAAATATGTCAATGATTCTGCATCAGAAGCAGCTCTTCTTAAATTTGCTGAAATGGTTTATGGTGTCATAGGACCCGTGCATCGATCACATTTTAAAATCGCAGAAATACCATTCAACTCAACTTATAAGTTCCAAGTGTCAATTCATACGTATAGTAAAGGCGATGACTCTTACAAAGTGGAAATGAGAGGAGCTCCAGAGCGCATTTGGGACCGATGCAACACAATAATAATCAATGGCGAAACCATGCCTCTTACGTCAAGCTTGAAAGATCAGTTTAAGAATGCATATTTAGATATGGGTGGAATGGGTGACCGAGTACTGGGATTTGCCAACTTAATTCTGCCGATAAATGAATATACGCCATCTTATGTGTTTAGCACAGAGTCACACAACTTTCATTAACAAATCTTCGATTTGTGGGGTTAATTTCATTAATTGACCCACCACGTGCAGCGGTCCCTGATGCAGTCGCTAAATGTCGCAAAACAGATGTTTGTGTTATAATGGTTACGGGAATCATCAAATCTGCGCAAAAGCTATTGCCCGAAGTGCTGGAATAATAAGGACATACCGTGGAGAACATTGCCCCGAAACGCAACATTCCCATCAGTAAGGTAGACCCACGTGAGGCTAATGCAACTGTTGTACATGGCGGAGAGTAGCGTGAAATGAAAGCAGAAGATCTTGATGCACTTATTTACTATCATAACGATATCGTGTTTGCGCGCACTTTGCCACAACAAAATTAACCTTTGTGGAAGCCTGTCAAAGATGCGGTGATATTGTGGCAGTAACAGGCGATGGTGTCAACGACTCACCGGCATTGAAACGTGCTGATAGTGGGTTAGCTATGGGGATTACAGGATCAGATGTTTCTAAGCAGGCAGCCGATATGATTTTACTAGATGACAATTTCACCTCAATTTTTAATTTCGCCTCAATTATAGCTTTTGAAGAAGGTCGTCTAATATTTGATAATTTAAAAAGTCCATTGCTTATACTGTCACCTTAAATCTACTCAGGATTACACCGTTTTTATTTTTTTGTGATGTTTGCGCATTCACTACAGCTCTACAACATCGACCATTATATGTATTGACATTGATAATTGCAATTTCAATGAGGATCAAAATTTTATGAAGCGACATTCACAGTTGGTCAGTACATATACGCATACATACAAAGATTAGTTTCAACGGGATCATGTCACAGTGCGTAGAAGACTGTTCTAACAAAAATTTGGTATGTCGACACAATGATACCCCTTTTAAGATTTCTACTAGATAATGTCGTTAGAAAACAGAATTGTAGTAGATTTAAATACATTGGATTAGATTTCCTTAACGTGAGTTTAAATTTTGATCAGCTTTGTGGCTGAATCAACTAATTAAATTTTTATTAGGGTATATTTTAAGAATTCATGAGAAAGAATATACCTTCATATTTGGTAAGCTAAAATTGCATTTTGTGTGTAATTTCGAAATTTAGTCGAAGATGATATTTGTAT
>JAWNMU010000558.1:0-19956 GCA_035043665.1 Drosophila quasianomalipes | reverse complement strand
AACTGGCTTGTGGCGGCCAAGAGTTCATATCGACGTTGCTTTTTGATTCTTCGATGTCGGCTCTTCCTATTCTAGAATCGCAGCAGGTTCTATGGATCAGATTGTTCATTCACTAACAGGGAACGTGAGCTGGGTTTAGACCGTCGTGAGACAGGTTAGTTTTACCCTTTTGTCTTGAAAAGATTATCTTGATGGTAATCCAAGGTAGTACGAGAGGAACTCTTGGTTGGCGTCGTTGGTTCATGCGGTTGTCCGATCGGGCAATGCCGCGAAGCTACCACGCCTCGGATGAGAGCTGAACGCCTCTAAGCTCGAATCCGGTCCAGAAAAGGATAAAGATGTGCTACGGGAACGTAGATAAGCTGTTGTAGTTATATGCATTAGAAGCAGATATTGTGAGTGGTGACATTCGTGATAAGTTCAGTCAGTGAGGGGGAGTAGTATAGTTATGATGCTGTATTATTTGCCCTTCACAGTTAAAAAAGTGTTGATTATAACAGCAAGCAATCTCCGAGAGACGATCGGGATTTGGGACTTGGGGTTGTACGTGTAGAAGTGAATCAATTTCACGACTCACTGAGGCTTTGCCATTGTTCCTATGGTTGGAGTAGAACGTAGCGTCATGCAACGTAGCGTAGCGAAGTGGAATGGGGCGGAGTGTACATGGTGTGTGTGTGTATTGCGTATTTATCATGCATATATACCCCCTTTACCTTGGTAGTTT
This sequence comes from Drosophila quasianomalipes, assembly GCA_035043665.1. Lineage (NCBI taxonomy): Eukaryota > Metazoa > Arthropoda > Insecta > Diptera > Drosophilidae > Drosophila > Drosophila quasianomalipes. The sequence continues at coordinate 19,232 of JAWNMU010000558.1, read as the reverse complement.
TTGCATATATAAACTACTTATGATTACTGAATATGGTCTATCTTAGACACTTGTTAAATTTTATATATATGATGGTATGTGTACTATACTATACTGCACACCTCCCTTTACCTTGGTAGTTTTTGTATATATAGACTACTTATGATTATTGCATATGGTCTATCTTGGACACTTTTTGTGAGGGAGAGTTTTGTCGTGGATGGTGGCCTTGGATGGGGAAAATGAGCTGGTCTGTCGTGGCTGATGGGCCTTGTATGGAGAAAATGTAACTCTGTCGTGGCTGACAGACCTTGGATGGAAAAATGTAACTTCTGTCGTGGCTGACATCCCTTGTATTAAAAATGTGTGTTCTACCGCCTCTGACATCCCTTGTATTGAAATGAGGTGCAGAATTGCGAAGGGCAATATTTGATGAGGTGCAGAATTGCGAAGGGCAATATCATTTCTACGTGGCTGGCAGAGCTTGTATGAAAATGAGTGTTTTGTCGTGGATGAGAGGGCTTGGATGAGGGAAATGTAACTCTGTCGTGGCTGGCAGGGCTTGTATGAGGGAAATGTAACTCTATCGTGGCTGATGTCCCTTGTAATACAAAAATGTAACTCTACCGCCTCTGACGTCCCTTGGATGGAATAATTGCAACTCTACCGCCTCTGACGTCCCTTGTAATACAAAAATGTAACTCTACCGCCTCTGACATACCTCGTATTAAAAAAGTGAGTTCTACCGTGGCTGGCAGAGCTTGTATGAAATGAGTGCAGAATTGCGAAGGGCAATTTTCTCGTGAGGTGCAGAATTGCGAAGGGCAATATTTGGTGAGGTGCAGAATTGCGAAGGGCAATGTTGTTTCTACGTGGCTGGCGGAGCTTGTATGAAAATGAGTGGTTTGTCGTGGATGAGAGGGCTTGGATGGGAAAAATGAAACTCTGTCGTGGCTGGCAGGGCTTGGATGGGAAATGAACTCTGTCGTGGCTGGCAGGGCTTGGATGGGAAAAATGAACTTCTGTCGTGGCTGACGTCCCTTGGATGGGAAAAATGCAACTCTACCGCCTCTGACATCCCTTGTATGGAATAATTGCAACTCTACCGCCTCTGACATCCCTTGTAATACAAAAATGCAACTCTACCGTGGCTGATGCCTCATTTATCCCAATTATCTCATTTCCCCCTCCCCAACTTTGAGAAATTCTCTAAGACAATTTTCTCGTGAGGTGCAGAATTGCGAAGGGCAAGTTCATCTGGCCGTGGTGGAGAGGTAAGTTTTTACTCCCATGCGGCCGGGACTTGGTAATTTCTTAAAAAATATAATACTCCTGTATAACTGCCCTGGTGTACGTCGCTTCCCCCAGTAAATGTTTAACAATCCACATGATTGAATTATGACTAAAAATACATAATCTAAATTTCATATCAATAATAAATACCTTAAAACATTATAAGTGGTGGTTTATCTCCGCGTGAATATGAAATGATATTGGTGATATGAGTCGTTTGGGTGAATATTTATTATTAATATGTATTTCACTTTTAAAGTGTTTTTTTGGGGTCTTTGGGATTTTGGGTCAGTTTGGGGGAAAATGTGAGTGAGGGCAAAAAATGTGTTTTTGTGTTTTAGGGGATGTTAATGTGATTTGGGATAATTTTTAGTAAAGTGGGATATGTGTTGGGGGGTGATTGTGTATGTGTGTGTGGGGTGGTTGCATTGAGGTGGACTAAGGGCTCCTTAGGAGCATGTAAAGTTATTTTGAGGGGACATTTCACATGGGTCTAAGAAGGGGTTAATAAGTATGTTATGTGTCATGAGTGATGCATTCTGGGTTTAAGTGATGAATTGTTTATATGTGGGGATAATATTATCATTATGTAACATTAACGGCTTAATCCGGACATGTGAACATTCTGGCACGAGATCAAAATTTTGACAATTGAGATAAAAATTTTGTCACGACAAAAAAGATGTTTGTGTCTTTTAGAGGATGTTAATGTAGTTTGTATTAAACATTAGGAAAGTATAATACGTATTGGTGTATGATTGTGTATATGTATATATAAGTATACTATTAAATAATGTTAAGGGCTTCTTAGACGCATGTAAAGTTTTTTGAGGAGACATTTCACATGGGTCTGAGAGGACATTAATAAATATATTAAGTATTGTTACTAATGCATTCTGGGTTTAAGTAACCAATTGTTTATATGTGGGGATAATATTATCATCTCACAACATTAACGGCTTAATCCGGACATGTGCAAATTCTGACACAAGATAAAATTTTGACTTGAGATTAAAATTTTCAAAATGAGATAAAAATTTTATCTCAAAAAAAAGATGTTTTTGTGTTTTAGAGAATGTTAATGTGATTTGTATTAATATTTAGGAAAGTATAATATGTATTGGTATATGATGGTTTATATGTGTTTGTAATTATACTATTAAATAATGTTAAGGACTCCTTAGGAGCATGTAAAGTGATTTTTGGACCTGAGACTTTACATGCATTTTAGACGATGTTAGTAAATGTGTTATGTGTCACTAATGATGCATACTGGGTTTAAGTGGTCAATTGTGTATATGCATGGATATTAATATCTCAATGTAATAGTAAGGCCTCCTCCGGGACATGTGCAACATTTTTCACGAGATCAAAATTTTGTCTTGAGATTAAAATTTTGTCTTGAGATTAAAATTTTTATCTATCTCAGAAAGATACATTTTTGTGATTTTGAGGATGTTAATATAATCTTTAATAAATGTTACTTAAGTATAATATGTATTGGTATATCATTGTTTATATGTATATGTGATTATAATAACAAATGTAATTAAAGGTCGATTAGGAGCATGTAAAGTGATTTTTTGACCCAAAACTTTACATGTGTCTGAGAGGACATTAATAAGTATATTAAGTATCATTACTAATGCATACTGGGTTTAAGTGACTCAATTGTGTATATGCATGGATATTTTTATCTCAATGTAACAGTAAGGCCTCCTCCGGGACATGTGCAAACTTTGGCTTGAGATCAAAATTTTGTCTTGAGATAAAAATTTTTGTGTCTCAAAAAGGTACATTTTGTGATTTGAGATGTTAATATAATCTTTAATAAACATTAATAAAGTATAATATGTATTGGTATATGATGCTTATATGTTGTATGATTATATCAAAGATTTAAGTCTGGACCACTAAAGTGTTTTGGCCCAATTTTGACATGTGTCTGAGAGGATGTTAATAAGTATATGATAGGTTATTAATGATGCATACGTAGGTTTCGGGAGTGGCTCAATTATGGTATAGCCGCATGGATATTAATATCTTGATGTAGATATGTATAATTATATCATTAAATGATAGGCTTAAGGGCTCACGGAGTTAGTATTGAGCAAGCATCTGGTAAGCAGTGATGATCAAATATTTTGGTATCCCGAGATAAATTTTCGAGAATTTTATGTCTAAAAGACATTTTGTGATTTGAGACATTAATAAATTATAATAAAGTTATAGAGTATATATGTATTGATATGATGCTTATATGTGTGTATGATTATATTAAATAATGTTAAGGTCATAGGACATTAAAGTGTTTTTTGGCCAAATTTACAGTGTCTGAGGATGTTAATAGTTTATTAAGTATTTATATGCATCTGGGTTTAGTGTCAATGTGTATATGCATATATATATCTCATAATGATACTAGGGCCTCTCCGGGACATGTGTAAAATCTGACATGAGATTAAAATTTTTATATGAGATAAAAATTTTTATGTCTCAAAAAGATACATTTTGTGATTTAGAGGATGTTAATATAATCTTTAATAAACATTATTAAAGTATAATATGTATTAGTATATCATTGTTTATATGTATGTATAATTATATCATTAAATAATGTTAAGGGCTCCTTAGGACCACTTAAAGTGTTTTTTGGCCCAAAACTTTACATGCCTCTAAGACGGGGTTAATAGATGTATTATGTGACATTACTAATGCGTTCTGGGTTTAAGTGGTCAATTGTGTATATACATAAATATTATTATCTTAATGTATTACTAAGGGCTCCTCCGGGACATGTGTAACTTCTCCCTTGAGATTAAAATTTTGAGATGAGATAAAAATTTTTATCTCTAAAAAAAGGACGTTTGTGTCTTTTTGAGGACGTTAATAAATTAATTAATAAACATTATTTAAATATAATATGCATTAGTATATGATGGTATTTCAGTATAGATAATAATTATAACAAATGTAATTAAGGGTCGATTAGGAGCACTTAAAGTGTTTTTTTGGCTGAATTTTTACATGTGTCTGAGAGGACGTTAATAGATGTGTTATGTGTCATGAGTGATGCATACTGGGTTTAAGTGGTCAATCCTCTATATACATAGATAATAATATCTTAATGTACCACTAAGGGCTCCTCCGGGACATGTGTAAAATCCCCTTGAGATTAAAATTTTGTCTTGAGATAAAAATTTTTATGTCTCAAAAAAGCACGTTTTTGTCTTTTTGACAATGTTAATAAATTATTTAATAAACGTTATTTAAATATAATATGCATCAATACATGATTGTGTTTTGGTATAAGTAATTATAATAATAAATATAATTAAAGGTCGATTAGGAGCACTTAAAGGGTTTTTTTGTCGTCACTTTAAACTCATTTTAGACAATGTTAATAAATGTTTCATTACATTTCACTGTTGCATAATACGGACAGATATTGAATTGTGTGTATACATATATATTTTTATCTCATAATGATATTAACGGTCGATTAGGAGCACTTGAAATGTCTGTGAAAAAAGACACTAATTTGCATTTTTGACACTGTTAATGTATATTGTGTGGGGTGTACACACACTATGTTAACCTTTGATATCATATCCTGTTTACATATATATATAAATGTAAGCAAATTAAACTAACCCCTTCTTAGACACATGTGTAATATTTTTTACCCAAAATTCAACCTCCCAACCCAAATCAAAATGATAAAAAAAAACACCTTTTTTGCATTTTAAACAATGTTAATAAATAATGCTACAACTAACACTTATGTCAAAGATGAGTTGATATTATATCTTTATTCGGCGGGAATAACAATACAAACAAATAATATTAACATACATTATTTCACATTTAAAGTGTCATTTGAGATTAAAATTTTAATTAAAAATTTAATCACCCCTCTGAAAAAAAATAATCCTATTAAGTGATTTAATTGTAAGTATGACCAAATTATACCTTGCATTAAATAAAAATTTTGGGGTATTTAAATATACACACATAACAAACATTTTAAAACAAAAAATGGAAAATAAGGGAGCCAATGCTTTTTACCTATGATAATTAATTTTTATAAAAATTTTTAAAGGGTTAAAAATCGCCGATAATCATTATCTATTATATTAAAAACAATTCTATAACATCCATCGACAATTAAACTTTATTCTAAAATAGATGTTAAATGTACCCTAAATGAAAAATAATTAATTTCCTTCTGAAAAAGAAAATCGTAGAAAATTTTCGTTTTTAAAATTAAAAAATTCGAAAAGCATAATTTTAGGTCGATTTGGTTGATTTGGAGCAATAACCGATCGAATATTGTAGATTAATTTTTTTAATATATAAACTATCGGTAACTATGTAAACAACTTGTATCTATGAGGGGAAAATAATTTTAAAAGTTGCCGTCGAGAAAAATTTTTCCATAAAAAGGAAAATGCGTTTTTGGCTTAAAATCGACGAAACCGCGGTGACGTCATAGGTGAAACCGGTGGTGACGTCATAAAACCTAACGGCTGAAATGCGGGGACGTCCCCGCGAAAAGCCGGGAACGTCGGGGTGGTGACGTCATAAAACCTAACGGCTGAAAAGCCGTGGAAACAAGTCAGGGGGAGGGGGTCAGTGCTGAGTCAGCAGTTCCAGTAAATTCCAGTAAATTCCAGTGAGGGGCCAGTAAATTCCAGTAAATTCCAGTAAATTCCAGTGAGGCCAGGGGGGTCCAGTGGGGTCCAGGGGGTCCAGTAAAGTCCAGTGAAACCCAGTCCACACCCAGTAAAGTCCAGTGAGGGCCAGTAAAACCCAGTCCACACCCAGTGAAACCCAGTACCCCCAGTGACCCCCAGTGAAACCCAGGCCAACCCAGACCACACCCAGACCACACAGAGGCAACCCAGACCACACCCAGACCACATACCGACTGCAACACAGACCAAAGACAGGGCACTGAGAGGCGGCCCAGATGACCTACCGACGACAACCCCCCTTACTCCGCCTCTCCCTGACCATGAAAATATAACCCATAGAGATATTGTACCAGCGTAACATACACACTGAATGGGTGCAAAGTGTTCCAAGTGGTTGTTTTGACCCCCATCGAGGTCACTCTCCTCGTGGTGGAGGGCTCATTTAATTTTCACGATTTTAATTTTGGTATTAATACGTTTATATTAATATTATATTAAATATTTATTACATTATCATATATTGTGATTGTGTTGTGATATGTTATAATTGAATTCATATGTGAAAATGAAATAAAATGAAAGTGTAATTTGGATGGGGGGTGTCAATTTTATTAAAGATAATATTTTTATTTATTGTGATATATGTCACATATCATGAATTAATATCAAATTGATATTTGCGCAATTAAATTATTTAAAAATATTTAACAACATTGTCAAAAGACACCCCCCTCGCATTTACGCTCTCATATCTTCGCAATATATCTGCTCATAATCTATACTACACAATTGAATCATTTAATGAATATCTTGAGATTCATAAAAACAATTTAATATACACAAATTAATTAATTACAAAGAAATAATTTTGTGAAATTTTGTCTTAGAGAAATTTTTTTATCAAAGTGGAAATTTTTAAAATGTGACATTGTCCCGATGAGGGGGATAGTGGAGTGGTGGGTGGAGTGGGTTGTGGTGGTACTGAATATCACAGTAATATTGTCTAAATGATGCGTTTAACCCCACTACACCCTCTTAACAACCCTCTCATTGACCATGGGTGTGTACCCTGTGCATACGTAATACTCCTATTTCATTTGTCAACACATAATTATTATTGATCAATCACATATCTGAATATGTCAATATGTGATTAATACACTTCATTTGTAATATTATTAACAAGAATGTAAAAATCAATGTTTGAACGAAATGCCCAAATATCATTTTTATATTAAAGTTTGTGTTTGTGTGTAATATTGTACAGCGTCTTATATACACATGATACGGGATGTAAATGATGTTTAATATTAATATTAATAACATATAAAAGAAATATAAGATGTAAAAATTTGCGTTATAATTTCATCTGTGATATCTTTGATATAATATAATGATAAAATTTTAATGTGTCAAATGAAACAATAAGATGATCTAATTGAAGATGATAAAATTTTTATCTCTGAATTGAAATGGTAAGGTCGTCAAAAGGATGTCGGTGAGGGGACATTTTGTGACATTTAATTTTGTATAATGAATGATAATAGATGATTAAATATAATCATATAATTGATATGATGTGTATCAATATTATATTCGCATTGCGTCAATATTCACAAACAAAAGAAAATTATCTTTGAGATTAAACTTTGTATAATGTGGACATTAATATTTTGTATATAAATGTTTTAAAAGAATTGAGCTAACGTGTTGTGTTCATGTGATGTGTATTGATGTGAATGTACATTGAGATTGAAATATGTTGATATGATGATGAGTTATTCTTTGTCAAAGTGAAAACTTTGAGAGATAATTTTGTTTTACTATTAAGTATTAATTTGATTTAAATTGAATGTAGTGTAGATAATTGTATTCTGAATACATTTGGTTAGGTGGAATTTTTAATATCAATTATATTAAAAGATTATATTAGATTAAAGTTAAAATTTTGATCTCATTTTTTGTTTTAATTTAATTGTTATTTAAAATTTCATCCAACGTAATATGTAGACATAATGTGTATCTATGTAAATGTATTGTAATATTAAAATATGTTAATATGGTAATGAGTTATTCTTGATCAAAGTTGAAACTTTGGAAGTTAATTTTGTTTTATTATAAGATAATTTTGTAATAAACTTTTTGCAATACATAGACATTAATATTCTGAACATGTTTGGTTAGATAAATTTTTTTATATCAATTAAATTACAAAATTATATGAGATTAAAATTTTAACTTTGATCTCATTTTTGTTTTAATTTAAATGTAATTTAAAATTCTACTGAACGTAATATGTAGACATAATGTATATCTACTTAAATGTACACAGAGACCAAAACAAACTAATATACTAATGAGTTATTCTTGATCAAAGTTGAAATAATTTTATCTCATAATAAGATAATTTTGTAATAAACTTTTTGCATTTAATAGATAATCATATTATGAACAATTTTGATTGGATAAATTTTTTTATAACAATTAAATTAGAGAAATAAAATTATAATTTTGATCTCAATTATTTTGTTAATTTCAATGTAATTAAAAATTCCACTGAACGAAATGTGTACATGTAATGTGTGTTAATATACATATTTAAATATATTAAAATATATTAAAGTGGTAAAGAGTTATTTTTGTTTTCCCGGAAAAATTAATTTTGTCTTATTATAAGATAATTATATTATAAAGTTTTTGCAGCAGATAGATAATTATAATATGTACACATTTGGTTCAGTGGAATTTTTTATATCAATTAGATTAGAAAAATATCTTAGATTAAAATTTAAACTTTGATCTCATTTTTTAATTTAATTTAATTGTAATTTAAAATTCCACCTAACGTAATATGTTAATGTAATGTGTATCTATGTAAATGTATTTGGAGATCAAAATATATTAATATGGTAAAGAGTTATTCTTGATCAAAGTTGAAACTTTGGAGTTAATTTTGTTTTATTATAAGATAATTTTGTTATAAAATTTTGGCAACATATAGATATTAATGTTCTGAACACATTTGGTTAGATAGATTTTTTTATATCAATTAAATTAAAAGATTATAATGTCCCAAAGTTGAAACTTTGATCTCATTTTTCTTTTTGTATTTAATTGTAATTTAAAATTCTACCTAACGTAATATATAGACATAATGTATATCTATGTAAATGTATATAGAGATCAAAATATGTTAATATAGTAAAGAGTTATTCTTGATCAAAGTTGAAACTTTGGAAGTTAATTTTGTTTTATAATTATATAATTTTGTAATAAACTTTTTGCATTTAATAGACATTGATATTCTGAACATATTTGGTTAGATAAATTTTTTTATATCAATTATAATAAAGAATTATTTGAGATTAAAATTAAAACTTTGATCTCATTTTTTGTTTTAATTTAATTGTAATTTAAAATTTCATCCAACGTAATATGTTAATGTAATGTATGTTAATGTAAATGTACATTGTGATCAAAATATATTAATATGGTAAAGAGTTATTCTTTGTCAAAGTTGAAACTTTGAATCTTAATTTTGTTTTATTATAATATAATTTTATATTAAAACATTCGCAACATATAGATATTAACATTCTGAACATATTTGGTTAGATAGAATTTTTTATATCAATTATAATAAAGAATTATAATGTGTCAAAGTTGAAACTTTGATCCCATTTATCTCTTGATTCCATTTACATTAAATGTTTTTAACTTAATGCAAAATGTAGATACACATTAGTTCTATGCATAGCGGGTAAATGATACTAAACATATAAAATGTAAATATACATTTATATCGAAAAAGCGATCTACGCGAGATACGGGTTTTTTGCATTTTTGACAATGTTAATTAATTTATTACATATGATTCATCATTTCCCAATATAGATATAATATGTATCTATGTTATATTATATGTATACAAATATCTATAAGTAGATAGAAGAGAAAATTTGGAAAGAAGGTTTTGCATCATGTTGGTCAAAATTGTCGTTAGTAAAATTTTTATTAAATTTTATAATGTTTCACAAATAAAGACAAATTGTGAATTGTAAAATGTCATGTCAAAAATATATTTTTATATTTATATTGGAGATTAAATTGAGGTACAAAGTACTGTTTTTAGTATTGTAAATAACTTACGTGTATAAATATAATAATGATTCAGTGTAGGATTGTATAATAGAGGTATATATTGGGTATAATCTCTGTAGATTAGGATAAAAGTTAGTATGTAAATTTGTTCAAAAAATGGAAAAATGTGTCTTTTTTTGCACTTTTCAAAGCAAGCTCCGCCAGCCACGTAGAAGCAACATAATTTTAAAATTTATATAAAAATATTGTAAATTAAAATTTTCAAAAAATGAACAAAATTTTAAAATTATGTCATTTCTACGTGGCTGACATCCCTTGGATGAGAAGATTGCAAATATTTTTTTATAAAATTTTTATTCCAATATGTCAAAGTAAGCCCTGCCAGCCACGTAGAAACAACATTTTTTAAAATTTTGAATAAAAAAAAGATAAAAATATTTTTTTATAAAAATGATGTTCATTTTAAAATTATGTCATTTCTACGTGGCTGAGATCCCTTGGATGAGAAAAATATTTTTATTTTTTTATAAAATTTTTTTACAACATGTCAAAGTAAGCCCTCTCAGCCACGATAGAATCACATTTTTAATTTTGATGAAAAAAAAAGAATCAAATTTTAAAAAATTTAATTAAAAAAAGTTTTTTTACCGTGGCTGGCAGAGCTCGGATGAAGAGACAAAAATCATTTTTTTTACTTTTTTGAAAAAATGTGTCAAAGTAAGCTCCGTCAGCTAGGGAGAAACAACACACTTTTTTACCAAAAAGTTTTTTTTTCAAAAAAATGATCAAAAACTCCCTAGCTGGTGGAGCTTACTTTGACATATTTTTTAATTTTTTGAAATTTTTTGAAAATTTTATTTTTTTTTATAAAATTTTTTGTTCAAAAATGCTCCAAAACACTCAAAAGACCCCTCTTGGAAGTCGATAGTGACACTCATTTTTGACCCTTTGTGAGCCAAAAACTTGGCAATTTTATACGACAGTGAACGCATTTTTGTGTGAGAATGTGGCTGAAAGGATGCCCCTTCCACCACGACAAAACACACTTTTTCAAAAGGTGCCCCTTCCACCACGACAGTGGAGAAAAATGGGTGGTCCAAAGTGGTCGAAAAAACCCGTTTAGGGGGTGAGGGGGTAAAAAACGGTCTAAATGATGAAAAAACAGGGTTTTAGTTGGAAAAGTTGGTGGTCAGGTAGGCCGCATAAAAAAGTTCATAGATCCGTATAGCGCACGTAGTATGTATTGAGCAGTGTAGTAATACGCAGTTCAGTACGGACAATCGTGTGAAGTATGTGAAGAAAGTAGTAGTGAGCGTGTGTGGTTTTCTGGTTTGTTTCGGGATACGGGGATGTGTAACCTGTAAGGTAGTGAGTTTTTGACGGGTAGCGGAGGGAAGTTGTGGTGTGTGGAAGGGTTTATTTTGTTTCTTGAGGGAGAGCTATGCTCTACTTTTTGAGGATGGGGAAGTGTTTACCAAGTTGTTGCTTCGGCAGCGAGGAGGTGGTGCTTTCTTTTTCCGATGGAGTAGATGACACTATTGATCGATAGGAACGCTGAATAAATTGTAGAAGCCGTACAACTCGACGAAGTTATCAAGAGAGAGCAGAGCCCTTACTTGAAAGGCTGCTTGTATTTCTCAGCACCGAAGCCACGGTAACGTGCATTGTGAGAGTAGTAGAGAAGGGAATGGAGAAGGAGAGAGTGGAAGTGTATTTGTGGAGTAGAAATGGTGTATTGGAGGTACATAGGTTCAATCATTGGGCGTAGTAAGGGTTGTACGTTTCGGTGGTTGGGTCTGCCAACTTGGAATAGCGTGTGGTTGCGGTCATTAAGCGTAATATCGGACGTGCGTTTAGTGATTTGGGCCTGTTCATTTCGGTTGACCAACACAGCCTGCGGTGGAATATAATGTGCAGGTCCTCTACGACGGTAGTAGGGGAGTGTTTTTTACTCTAAATATAACCAAACTTTTTCTCAATTTATTCCTCAATTTATTATTTTCCGTAGGACAACAACGACAATATCAACAACAACAACGTGCAGATTTCGTGATTATCTGAAAACTTACAATTGATGAATTTACTGATGAGTTTCCGCGACCGTGTTCGGAGTCAACGACGACGACAGACAATCGATGTAGTAGAGTGCAACAATTCCTCTACGATGCTTTGAGGTGTGTCAGGGTGATTTGGAGTTCACAACGCAACAACACGTGGATTTCATCTCCTGATGCATACGTACCGAAGCTTAGGTAAGTACAGGGTGTGGTTGGTTTTGTGTGGTGGGTGTGAATGATATTCATATTTATTACACAGAGCTGATTGTCATTCCTGGAGTTATAATGGATGATCCAACCGTTTGGACTGATAGATAGGTAGTGTATAGTAGTTCTACCAGAGTACTTAGTTGAAGGAGCATTGGAATGCTTTGGTGTGGACTTGGAGTGTGTTTGTGTCGGAGGGTGTATTTCGGCTTGCTGGGATATGTGCAAAGCGCAAACATATGAAGAGATCATATTCAGGGGTGGGGGAAGTGTGTGTGTGTGTGTGAATGCATACATACATAACCTCCACAATTCCACTGCTTGTAGTGCGGAGAGCGTCAAACCTTTCCCCGCTACAAAAACATTAGAACGCAAATAACTCGGGGGTGTGTGTGGTGGGCAACTATCACATCCACTCTTCGACGTAGTAGAGTAGTTTGGGGTTGGTGGTACACGTGAGTCAAATCATCTGTACCACTCTCCCCTCAACACAACCGTGCAATCCCATTTGATCTTGATGTGGTGTGAGGCTTTGTTCTACGATATTACCCATGCAAGTTTAAAATAGTGGTGGGTTTTGTCCCATACGATTTGCAAAAAGCTCATTAAAATGTCAGTGATCTGCAGCGTGATGGAATATGTTACAAGGATACCTCCGGTAACTCCACATCCAATACTTGCATAAAACATCTAACTTTTTGGAAAGATGGCATTTATTGGCAGCGAACCAGCTGATTATGTTGTTTACAATATGATCTGTACTGAGTTCCAATAACTCAAGGCGGACCTGTGTGAGATTTTTTACACAGGCGCACGCTATGGACTGAGAATGTATTAGCTTGACAGTGGTGTCGTGGACCACTGTGGCAGTAATGCACACGAGGATCTAGCGATTGATTTCGGAGAAAGAGCCTGAGAAACAGCTCTTATTTCTAAGGAAAGCAGCAGGGACGCAAATTATCCACTGGGGACTCCCCGAGATAGGAACCAACTGTGTACTTGGTGATGTGTTTATTCACGTTGACCAATGACGGTAAAATATACCAATTAACTTTTCCAAAAACCTTTTGGGAAAAAGATGGCCATAGCTTTGCCAGCAGCAGCGGTAATAATGCATCTTTGAGCCTGACATCGTTTTATTGCGATTAAAACGTTCGTAGCTGGTGTTATTGCGCCACGTCGTGAGAGGTGCGAGTTACTTGGTGAGATTTTCTCACTGTAGCTATCCGCGCTCACGGTTTAGTGGAGCAACCTGGGTGTGTAGAAGATGGGCAACCACCGCTCTACACCCCTCTACCATGAGAAAAAGAGCGCGCTACAGGTGGGCTTTTTACAAATGCTTGAATCATTCAGCATGGAATAGACAAAACAGACTTATATCAGTGCACTCATCACTTCGGTTCAATGCGGTGCAGGGTCTTTGTTGTGGTTGGTTCAGACCAAGTCATGATCGATAGGGACGGTTGAGGAGGTGCTCAGATTTGTTTGGGAGAGGTGAAATTTGATGATCAAACAACGATGAACTGTAGCGAAGGCTGCCACCAATTACGTTCTCTTTAGTCAAGAACGATAGTTACAGGAGTGAAGACGATTAGATGCCGTTATAATTGTAACCGTAAACGATGACGCCCCAGGATAGCGTGAAACTTTCCTGATCTTCGTGCATTTGGAGCTGGGTTTACACCTGGTTCTGTGCACACTTGACTCACGCCGCACTGTGTGGAAAACCATTCAGGTGTCTTCGTGGAGTGTATGTTCAGCAATGATGAAATTTAAAAGAATTGACGGGAGTAGCACCACAAGGTGTGGATTGTGCGGCAGAATTGACTCAACACGCATAACCTTACTAGAACCGGACATCAGTGAGGAAAGACAGACTGCAGCTCTTTCTTGATTCTGTGCTAAATTTTGATTTGTAGTGCATGGCCGCTGGGAAGTGGGTGGATTGATTTCTCTGATTAATTTCGATAACTAGCGAGACCCTGACCGTGACAAGAGATAGTGCTTGTAAGTAAATACGTTTCGCTAGCCTTTTGGTTAGTGGGTCTGTGTGGTTTACCACACAAAACGTTCTTAGCGGGACTACTTGTGTTTTAACGAGTGGAAGTTCTGGGCGATAGCAGGTCCGTGATGCTCTCAGACGTTCTGGGCCGCACGCGCAATACACTGATTGTTTCAACGAGTGTTTTGGCGTTATATGATGAGAGGTAACTTGAGTCATGTAACATCCCCTTGGCCGTGAGGTCTGGGCATTCTTTGAAAAGCAATCGTGCTGGGGATCGACGTTTGGAATTATTCGTCGTGAACGAGGAATATCTAGTAAGTGCGTGTCACCAGCGCGCGCTGACTACGTTTCTGCTCTTTGTACACACCGCCCGTCGCTGTTACCGATTGAATGTTGCAATGAGTTGTGGGGAGATGTGACGTAGTGATACGTGCGTAGAACCACTTCAAATTGTATTATTTAGAGGAAGCAAAAGTCGTAACAAGGTATCAGTAGGTGAACCTGCTGATGGATCATTAGGATGCATACTGCGTAGCGCAGCGGAGTGGTGGGAGCGTTAGCTCCACTATGAAGTTGTGTTCGTATTTTACACATTGTGTGAGCTCGAAAGTGCTTCAAAACCACATGTATGTGATGATAGTTTTGTGTGTATGAAAGTGCACCAACCACCAACGAATAAAACCGTCTATTTTTGGACGTGATGTGTGTGAGTAGTGGAGCAATTCATACCTGCCCACCTCACAACCAAGATATTATTACTTGAACAGAGTAACGACTCTTAACAACGGATATCTTGGCTCTCGCAACGATGAAGAACGCAGCAAAATGCGAAACGTAATGTGAAACGCAAAACTTCGTGAATCATCAAATTTTTGAACGCAGACGGCGATGTAGGATTCAGACGCCTACATCACACATTATTGAGCATCGTTTCAATTCTATTCTATGTGGGAGTGTAACAGCTCACGCATCAGTAATGCATTGTGGGTTGGATGCGTGATTTATACACATCCTCCTATTAAATCCCGAAGGCAATTTATTTGACATTCTGGATGGTTATAGCTGAAGTGCAACCGCCTTCCAATCAGGTAGTTCTGTGTGTGTGTTTCGGCACATACCACGGATTCAACATCCAATTGGAAGTCTACGGGGATCGCTGAATATGATCGTCTTGTGAAGTAAAACCTCAACTTACTCGAGAGTGGACGCAGAGTACTAACGTACTCTACCCCCTCTCTCCTTACCAACAGATCTCAGCAATGTGAGAGTACCTGCTGAACTTAAGCATATCATTAAGCAGAGGAAAAGAAACTAACAAGGATTCCCTTAGTAATGGCGAATGAAGCGGGAATAGCTCAAGATGGTAATCGATATATGCCAACACATATACCGAATTGTAATCTTGTGATATAGTATCAGATGAGTGTAAATGATAAAGTTTATTGGAAAATAACGCCAAAGAGGGTGATAGCCCCGTATAAATTATTTATAACTGTCGTACGATCTATATTCATCGAGTCGCGTTGCTTGGGAGTGCAGCGCCAAGTGGGAGGTACAGACCTTCTAAAGCTAAATATGGGCGAGAGACCGATAGCGAACAAGTACCGTGAGGGAAAGATGAAAAGCACCTGGAAACGGGAGTGACATAGAGCTTGAAATTGTTAAGAGGCAACAGCTGGGGAGACTTTATATAATTGTGTCTGTGTGTTGGGTGTGTGAGAATGCTAACCAACGCGAAGTTTGACACCGACAGTGCGGTTTAGAATAGTAATAATAATAGCGCAGAGAGGTGTTGTGCACGTGGTAACAAACCAAACGTGTACGTCTACAACTTTATAAACTGTGTTATTGATCAAAACTTACGTTCTGAATTGTAAGGATGAAACCTTATGATATAGGTGTACTTGTGAAGTAAGCATGCGAGTGAGTTCATAGTAAAGTTTTCGAACTATGCTATAGCTTACCCGTATCCTTACCACCCTGAGCACCACAATCAACTGCCGAATAGAAAGGCCCTCAACTACCCGTCTTGAAACACGGACCAAGGAGTCTACCATTTATGCAAGTGTTTGGGAAAAACAATAACCCCATACGCGAAGTGAAAGCGAAGAATAACAATGACGTTATTTGTGGTGTGATCAATACGTTACGTGCGTGTACATTGTGCAACACCGACCGATCGTGTAAATTTCTATAGCATCCGCTATATGATCCGATTTGAGTCAGAGCAAAGCTGGTAGGACCCGAAATCTTGTGATCTACACCTGACCGACGGCGAAGCCAGTCCAATAGCTGGTGGAGGCCGGGCGACAGTACTAACGTGCAAATTGTTTGTTTGAGTTGGGTATAGGGGCGAAAGACTAATCGAACAAGGTAGTAGCTGGTTCCCTCCGAAGTGTTCCTCCGAACAGCTGGCGCAGAAAAACGAAGAAAACGGTATCCAGTTTTGCCTGGTAGAGCGAATGATTAGGCGTTTTGGGGTCGTTGTATGACCCTGGGCGCATTCTCAAACTTTCAATGGGCAAGAAATTTGGTGTTGCTTATTATAATGAACCCAAATCCGTGTAGTATAGAATGGAAAGTGCTTAGTGGGCCAATTTTGGTAAGCAGAACTGGCGATGCGGGTTGAACCGGTCGCGTGAGTTAAGGTATCAAACAACGCACTAATCTAGATACTGAAAAAGGTGTTATTCCATATTGACAGCAGGACGGTGGTCATGGAAGTCGAAATCCGCTAAGGAGTGTGTAAAAACTCACCTGCCTAATGGAGTAGCCCTGAAAATGGAAGATGCTAAAGTGCGTGACCTAAACTCAGCCATTGTGTGAGAATGTATGAAAACTGTATCATGACAATGTGTAGGAGGGCGTGGGGGTGTCGTGATAAGCGAACAAATGTAGTGAAGTGTTATATGTGAATATATACGGAACCGCCCCTAGTGCAGATCTTGGTGGTAGTAGCAATGATTCAAACGAGAAGTATTACTTTGAAGACTGAAGTGGGGAAGGGTTCCACGGGAAACGCAGTGTACCGTGGTTGAGTCGATCCTAATCGTCAGCTACTAATGCGAGTATAAAAAGGTTGTGAATGTATGGGTGTTCAGTAGATATATTATCTGGGCTGGGCATGCAAGTTAAACCACCACAACAGACGAGAAAGGGAAGATGGTTAATATTCCATCACCTTGCCGCACATGAAAAATTGTTTCGAACCGGTAACGGAAGGAACGGCCAAGCTTTCATCTGCGCCATACCCCGAAAGAAATATCTCTTTTTTTTAACAGTTTAGTGCTTGTTTGCGGACAAGTGTTATGTATTTTATGATTATAACATATACATAGGGACACCATGGAAACGCATTGAGCGGAGATGTGGTTGCCTGACTGGTAAAGCGCTTGACTTTTGTATGACAATATAAATGGGTACGTCCACAGTGATGAACTGTGTGTGTATGACGGGCGTCGGGTGCTATGTGCGAAGATCCTTGAAGATTGGTCTGACTGTTTGTGCCATGTGTTTTCGGCTGGTCGTACCGATAACCGCAGCAGGTCTCCAAGGTGAACAGCCTCTAGTCTCTGGGTGCATGTAGGTAAGGGAAGTCGGCAAAATAGATCCGTACCTTTGGAAAAAGGATTGGCTCAGAGGGTGAGGTATGTAGGGTGTGTGTGGGGAGAAGTGTGGAAACACGCGAGGATCTGTACATAAATTGCATGCGATTAATCATCAACTTTGAACTGACGCGGACAAGGGGAATCCGACTGTTTAATAAAAACATAGCATTGTGATGGACCGAAAAGGTTGTTGACACAATGTGATTTCTGCCCAGTGCTCTGAATGTCAACGTGGAGAAATTCAATGAAGCGCGGGTCAACGGCGGGAGTAACTATGACTCTCAGCGGTGTGTGGATGGATACATGACAGGGAGGTAAAAGTGGGCGTGTGTGGGGGAAGAGCCACGCATGTAGATACCTGCTAGTTGATCTGATCGAAAAGTTGTGGGTGATCAGCAGCGACATAACCTGGTACGGGGAAGGCCTTCAACGTGTGTGTGAGTAATCATATGCATGCGGCTAATCCCGTGGCGAGTTGTCTTCGGACGACCGTCGTAGAGCGCGGAAAGGTATGGGCGGGGAGATTGGTGTATTACTAACCTCCACGCTTAAGGGACGTGCCACTCCACATGATGATAAAGTGTGCCTTATTATAGGAGCCCCCACAGGGTAAATTGATAAGGGGACGACGTGTGATCTCACGACCACCGTCATCCGACAAAGTGCTTAAGGTAGCCAAATGCCTTGTCATTTAATTTGTGACGCGCATGAATGGAGCAACGTGATTCTTACTGTCCCAATCTACGACTCAGCGAAACCACAGCCAAGGGAACGGGCTTGGGAAAGACAAAGGGGAAATGAGTCCCAGTGTGCTTGACTTCATTCTAACTCTGCGAATTGACTCGATTGGTGTAGAATATGTGGGAGAGTAGTCTCGTGCTACTCGGTCGTGAAATACCACAACTCTCGACGTCAATTTGCTCACCTCATGAAGGTGTGTGAAACTTCTCACGAAGTTTTGATATAACAGCGGTAAATAGCGGCGATTCGTGGTGGGGCAACTCACCGCGGGTTTACACTATGAGCACTTTGAGGAACCGAGTTAGGTGGGAAGTTTGGCTGGGGCGGCACATCTGTTAAACGATAACGCAGGTGTCCAAAGGGCAAGCTCAGACAGAAGGGAAATCTGTCGTTGAACAAAAGGGTAAAAGCTTGCTTCATGTTGGTTTTCAGTAACAACACGCAGTGCGAAAGCATGGCCTATCGATCCTTTCGTTGAATGTGATGTATTTCATAACTTAGACGGTCTGTGTCTCGAGAGGTGTCAGAAAAGTTACCACAGGGA